>MU383218.1:0-69555 GCA_022495125.1 Xylaria acuta | reverse complement strand
ATTAAATATAATAATTTTATTAATTTTAAATAGTTTTTTAATCTTTAATATAAATAAAACTTTTTAAATTTTAAGTTTTAGTGCGTTTTTATTTTATTTAAGTTTTATTAATAACTTTTAAAAATTTTGTTTAGTTAATTTTTTTATTATATTAATAACGTTTTTTAGGTTAGCTTTTATACTAATCGTTAGCTATATATTTAAGTTGTATATATTTATTATAATAGCTTTTAACGTAAAAGTTAGCTAAACAAATTAGTTTATTATAATATAATTAAAAAAATTAATATTTATAGTTTATATATTTAAACTAGTTATATTAATATTTATTATATTTATATTTATATTTATAAACTAGTTAATAATATTAGTTTTTATAGTATTAACGGCCGTTATTTTTATAGCTATTATTATAGTAGCTAAAAAACTTTTTCACATATTTTTTACGCTATGTTTTATATAGCTTTATTTTTAAATAGTTTTTACGTACGTTTTTTTAAATATAGTTTTAATTTTAAACAATATATTAGCTATAACTATATAATATAGCGTTATTAGTTTAACTAAAACTACAACTTTGTTTTTATATAATAGTTAAAATATAAAATTTTTATTATTTAATAAAAGTTTATAGTTAGCTAACGTTTATACGTTTTTTTTAAATATAATTAATATATTTTATAATAATATTATTTTATAAACGTATAAATAAATATATAAATATATTTAAAATAAAATTTTAAAATAAAGTTTAATATTATTTTTTGAAACTTACGCGGATTTAATAAATTTTAAAAGTTTTAAAAAACTATAATTATTATACCTTAATATATAAAACGTAAAAATAGCTTATTTAAAACTTTAAATATAACTTTTATTAATATTTTTAAGCTAGCTTTTTTTAAATATTATACTATATTTTAGTTTTTTAAAAAACTTTTATATAATTAAGCTTTAATTTATTTTAATATTTAAATATATAACTATATTATTATTTTTAAGCTTGCCTTAAATTATAACTTTTAAATATTTATATATATTATTTATTAAATTTTATTTAGTTTTACTAAGTTTATAAATTTTAAGCGGTACTTTTTTTAATCAAAGTATAATTTGTTTTTTGTTTTTTTTACTAATAAAACTATTTAATTTAAACAGTATAGCGTTATATAAATAAAGTTTTCTGGACGTTATATAGTTTTTAAAAATAAATAACGTATAATAACGCTTATATATATAAATAGCTACTAGTAATATAAATATAATTTGTTTAGTTAGCTGCTAGTTATATTAGCAAGTATATTTTTTTATAGCAAATTAAACGTTATATTATAGTATTTATATATATTGCTATAATTAACAATTATATATATATTGTTATTTAAATATAATTTTAATACTTTTAATAATAAAGCAAATAATTATAAAAAAAATAACAAATTTTATCCGTTTTTAAAATTATTTTAGGCTATATTTACTTTAATTTTTTATTTTTTAGTTTTTTTATATTTATTATATTATTTTTTACGGCTTTTTTTTTATTTATAGCTTTTTTTTTTATACGGGCTTTTTTTTATTTTTTTATAGTTAAAACGTTTAAATAATAAAGATTTTTTATATAAATAATTATAGCTATAATAATTTTTATTATAGCTATAATTATTATTGTTATAACTATAGCGGTTATTATTATATTTATAACGTTTTTTTTTTAAATATTATTTTTTAATATTATTTTGCTGCCGCGAATAAAATTAGTTTAGCTTTAGCTACTTAAATTATATATTAGTTTAATAATTAGCTTATTTTAAAAGCTAAAAAGAATTATTTAATTTTAAATTTTATATTTATTTAAATTGTTATTATAACGTTATATTAATTGTTATTATTTTAGTTTAACGTTTTTATTATTTTAGCGTATTTTAGCTTTTTTTAAATAAAATAAATTATTATAGTATTTTTTTAGCTATATTTTTTAATTATAATATACTTTTATTAAACTATTTAATTATAAAAAATGTTTATATAATAAACTAAAAAGTTATTTCTTTATAATATTTTTTAAGCTATAAAACTATAAAGTTTAATAGTTAATAAAAATTAGCTTAAAATTTTATTATATAACTATAGTACTTGCTAGTAGGGTTTAAAATATTTTTAAAATTTAACGTATATTATTTTTTATAGTTGTTTTATTTTTTTAAAAAAAGTTTAACTATTTAAAAAAATAAAATATATTAATAAATATAATTTTTTTTTATAACTATGTTTACGTTTTTATAGTTTTTTTAGTTAGAATTAAATTAATTAATATTTAACTATTTAAAGTAATTAAAACTATTGCTGCTTAATAAGGATTATTTTAATTAAAATTAGCCGGATTAAAATATATTAAATAATATAAAAGTAAAAGTCCGTTAAAAGCTTTAATTTTTTTTTTTTTTTTTTTTTTTACTAGGTTATATAAAAAGTTAAAATTATAAAAGTTTTTATATAAGCTATTTTTATTATTAAAATTGTTACTAAAATTTAAATTATTAAAAACTTATTATATAAAATAATTATTTGCTTAAAATATATCATTTTAAAATTAAAGTTATATTTATTAATATAATATTTTAAATTTAGTTAGTCCGTTATAATTTAAGCTTTTATTTTTTATAGTTAGTTATAATAGCAATAGTTTTAAAAGTTAACTGCTATTAATATTTAAAATAAAACGGACTTATAAAACTATAATAGCTAATATTATTATAAATATTAGTAATAAATAAATAAATAAATAAATAACCGAAATAAAAATTAGTTTATAGTAGTAAGTTATATACTTTATATATTTTATATTTTTAGTACTTTAAACTTTAATAATAATATTAATAGTTAACTAAATATACCTAACGTAATAAAATATTTTTTAAATATTAGTTATAATATTTTTGCAAAGTTTAATTATTTTAACGTTAATTTAAAAAATAAGTTTATTTTATAGTAAAACTTGTTAATTAACCGGCTTTAAATATTATTAAATGCTGTTTAAAATATAGTTAAATTTATATTAAAAATAAACCTTTCTATTTTAATAAATAATTTAATTTTATTAAATTTATTTTATAGGTTTTATAACATTATAAATATTAAAGTTAAAAGTTTAAAGTTTTATTAAAAATAAAATAAACATATTAAGCTTTTTTTAGCTTACTATTTTAAAAATTTTTATAATATAATATATATTTAAAAGTTATTTTATATAATATTATTTATTTTTTTTATAATATATTTATTTTTTTATTTATAATAGTTATATTATTATAAAAGTTTTTCTTTAAATTATTAAATTTTTAAGCGGTATTTTTAACTAATTTTTTAAAGTTTAATATAATATTTTTATTTATTGTTTTTTGTTTTTTTTAACTTATATTTTATATATTTTTAAATAAACTAGTTATTATTTACCTTGTTAAATATTTTATAAGCCGGCCTAAAGTTGTTTTTTTTATTGTTATTTTTAAATTTCGATTAATAGCCGGCATTTATTATATAAATTTTTTTTTTAATTATATAATAAGGTATAGCGTTAATAGTTATAAGCTATACTTTTTATATAATATTATTAAAAAACTAAATAAAAAATTTGCTATTTAAAAAAGCTTTAAAAATAAATTAAAATTTAAAAATAACAAAAAAATATTTATTAGCTTAAATTTTTTAATAAAACTAAATAATATTTTTATTGTTAAAGCTAATATTTTATTAGCTTTAATTAATTTAAGCATTAAGTTTTTAACGCTAAAAAACTTTATAAATTTAACAATAAAGCTTTCGGGGTTAATTTTTAGTTTATTTTTAAATATAGCATATAAAAAAGCTATTTAAAACAAATCGATTAAAAATAATATAAATAATTAGTTAATTATATATACGTAACAAAAAATATACAAATAAAATAATTTAGTTTAAATATATTTTAGCGAATTAAAAATAAAATTTTTTGCTATTTATTATTAGCTACTTTATAATATTTATAATTGAGAGAGATAGTTTGGGTAGTAAAATAAAGCTTGATTAAAAGGAAAGGAAAGGGTGCCTCGCAAACAGATCCACGAAGTGGATATGTTTGCGAGCACACTCTGTGTGCCAGGTGGCTGCTAACTAACAGTCGTTGCCAGGTGGCAGCCCTGCGGGGCTGCCCCCAATGGCAACGCCTCTATCTACAGCACAGACCCCCTAGGGGTCTGTATCAATAATATAACTTTTATAAAATAATTTAAATTTAAATATATATTTAATAATAATATAATTATAACAAACAATAAAGTAAGTACTAAATATTTATAGTATAAATAAAAAATATAGCTAGTTTAGCTTATATATAATAAAAATTTTAATATAGAGCTTTTATTATTTAAATATAATATTAACTAAAGTTTAAAAAAATAGCTAGTTAAAAAAACTATAAGCGTTAATTATAACCGAATATAATAATATATAAATAATATAGCTATTTAAAATAAAAATAATAAAAATATATAATATATTATTTATTTTATTAAAATTTATAAATTTATATAACGTATATTTTAACTGTTAATTATTAAATTAATTATTAAAAAAATTAAAACGTTAAGCCGATTGTTTAGCTTTTATTTATACAGTTTATAGTAAAAGTTAAAAAACTACTTTAAAGCAAAGCTTTCGTAAACTATTATTTTTTTAATAACTAAAAGTTAAAAAATTACTTTATATATTTATTATAAATAAATTAATATTTAAATATTAAAAAATTAATTTAAACAAAATAACGGAAAAAGTACGGTTAAAAGTTAAAAAACTATTTTATGCATATAATTTACTAGCAAATAAAAAAAACTAAATATATAAAGTTTATAATTATAAAACTTACTATATTATTTAGTAAGCTTTATTAAAAATAATAAAGCAATATTAAGTTTAAATATTATAATATAAATTAAAAAAAGGATTGTAGTAAGCGGTACTATAAGCACTAGCTTTAGCCCTAATCTTATAGGTCCTATTTAATCTACGAACTAAGCTATTATAGCTACGGAGTAGCTATGCTATAGGTGGACCCCTCCTTTAAAGGGCTCCTCTTTAGCTTAGTGCATTATTAATAAAAACGTTTTTATTTTTACTTTTAAACTAATATATATATATAAAAAGTTTTTATATTAATATAGTTAAAAAATAAACAATAATTAATAAACAGCTAAAAATAAGTTATAATATTGCCCGTTTATTTATATTTTAAAAAACTAAATTAATGTTAGCTTTTTTATTAATAGCTATTTAATTTTAAATTTTTTAAAAAGCTGCTTTAATATAAGTTCGTAAGTTTTATAGTTAACGTTATAAATATTTATTTAAATAAACTAAGTTAATATATTCTTTAACTAAAAAGTTATTAATTTAAACTTTTTTTTATTTAGCTTAATAAATAACTTTTTTTTAAATTAACTTTTATTATTAAATTTTTTTTTATAATTTTTAAAAAACTTTATAATATTAATAAGCAACTAGTTTTAAATGCTTAATAGTTTTTTATTTTTTAGCAGAGTTTTTTAAAAATTTAACCATAGTTTTTTAAACTTAATAAAAAAAAATTTTTTATTTTTATTATTTAATAGCAAAAATAAATAATTTATTTTATAAAAACTTTAATTTAAATATTATAAAGTTACATTATAGCTAAATAGTTGTTATATATAATAATATATTATAATTATAACTTTTTAAAGTTTTAAAAATATTTTTAGCTTATTTTATAAAATAAACTTTAAATAGTTTTATAAAAATTATATAGCTATATATATAATTAAAGTATTTATTTAAATAGGTTTTTTACTATGATATTTAATATAGCAAAGTTAAAAACGTTATATATTATAACTTTAAAGTTTTAAAAGTTATAAAAAACAAAAACTTAGCTTTTACTTTTATTTTAAAAAGTTATTATTATAAATATAAATAACAATTTACTATTAGTACTAAAATTAAATTTAATAAATAAAATAAATAGGTTAAAATTACTGGTGCTAGTTTTAATATATTGTTTTTTTAATTAAAATATACGTATAAAGATTTTTTAGTATATTTACCCGCTCGTAGCTAAAAAAAAAGTTAATATAAACAAAAAAAAATATAGTTAAGTTTTAAAAAAAAATAATAGCTATTTTAACGTATATAAAAAGCTAAATATTAAAGCCCAAGCTTTATTTTTTTAAAAATTTTATAATAAACTAATAAAAAAACTAATAAAAAAAAAAGTTAGTAGTACTAATAAAGTTTATTAGTTTAAAAGCAGCAAAACATTTATTATTTTAATAAGTTATAAAAAAATAAATTATATTATAGCAATTAAAAAAAAAAATTTTTAAAAAATAATTAATAAATTAAATAATAATTGCTAAGCTAATATAATTTATAGCATAAGTTAACAATTTACTAACGCGTTTAGCTAAAAAAACAAAAATTAGTTAAACTGCTACAGTTATATATAAATAAATAAAAATAATAAATAAATAACTTTTTAAAATACAGTTAATTATTTATTATAAAAGTTTAAAATTAAAAGCTTAAAAATATTTAAATTAACTAATAATTAACTATAAAATTAAAAAAGCTTTGCTTTTTTTATCCTACTTTTTAGCTAAGGGCAGATTTTAAGCTATTTATATATAAATAGCTTTATTTAAATTTAGTAGCTAGGCCCCCTTTGCTTCTGCTTTCGTATTGCTATTTTGGATAAATTAAATTATATAGCAAAAGCAAACAAAGCCTTTGCTATTTATAGGCTCTGCCACCCGATTATATAGCTATTTACAAGGCGCGAATATACAGTTCGCTAGACCGAGGGACCGATCTAGGTGTTAACCTAGATCGGTACAGGTCCCTAGGGTCCGTGCGACAGTCTAACTGATAATTAAGTATCGCAAGCCGCTGCGAAATGCAACAGGTGGGGTGTATGAGTGCTCTGTTAAACATAAAAACCAAGTAGTAGCAAATGCCACACCCCCCGCCACTCTAAGCTGCATTGCTAGTATCTGCTTGTAAGCTGCAGTGGCGGTGAAACGAGCGCTGTTATCGATCGGTCGTTTCGTCTCCATGGCATTGTGTTGGGAAATAAGGGAATGTATGAAAGCTAATCCAGCTCATTTGGTCGTCTAGCTACGGCTATCGTTTTGTTAAACGTGACAATGAGGTCAATTTCACCACTACTCCCTGGAGGACAACGCGTAGAGGGACTGTGCGCATTATTCACAATAAAGAATGAAACGATCAAGAGGATCCAATAGCGAGTTGGGTTGTGAATCCTTCCCTAAGCTATCTACTCTAGGTAACTATCAGGTGGAACCGGCCACGTCTACAATGACAATTCAGACATCGTAGGCGCCTAGGTTGACGAGAAAAAAATTATAAATTATATCCCTGGTTTAAGAACCAGAAGAAATCCGCTAGATTTTAAGGCATCAACCTTGACTCTACCTTTATTTTCGTTCACGGATAGCCTTAGAGATGGAGCTCAATGGCTACTACCAGTTCAAATCAAACAAAGTATGACGTACAGCTTCTCTGTTATTCTGCATCTGCAGGTGGCATATGTTTGCCCCATTCCTGGGAATGGTCTGAGCTAATTTGATGCTATAAATGAGTAACTATTGCTTTCACAGAACGACACAGGACTCCGGCGTTGGGCTTTGTGACGATGTCAATTAATATGCTACCAAGCGAAGGGAGTAACTGGGGTACTGCTGCCAGAGAGGCGATGGAATAAGTGACATGAAATCACTGAATCTTAAAAGACTGTGCCAGTACATAGGCAGCTATAGCTCACCGTTACCTAGTAAACAGTACCTGACACATTACACACCTTTATAAATACATATTCAAGTAGAAGAAGGCAGAAACGGGCAGCTCTATAAATCAAATGTACAAGAAAGGTAGTTGGCACTAAGAACCCCTGCAAGTAGTGTCGACCTAAAAACTAAGAGGACGCTAGACCAATTGCCACATGGTGTATTTTCCTTGGCAGATTGCTTAGTACTGGACTTCGGAAAACAAAGTCTTCTTAACACCGCAGCTTCTGCTTGCGAGGAGCGGAAAGATTGAGAAGATGAAATTTTTGCTTATTTGATGCTGACAAAGATTATAAACACCAACGCAATCATACAAACGATGAAGCCTCATCAGTTTTCCTATCTCCGTAGCTTCTGCACAGTCTGTTCAGAGTTGAACATCAGGTTAGTTAGAACTCAAGAGTATTTGAAGGGGACAATGGCCTCTCCGAAGGTATCTCTTTCTGTGTGCATCATATCAAGACATCCTAAACTGGGCCGTCAACATTTATATAATGCTGTCTTTTAGGCTCGTCGCCTTTTTGGCGCTGTTAGCTGCTGGCACTTCAGCAAGCCCCAAGAATAGCTGCAACAAGTCTACTTATTCAGTCACAGTAAATACAACTTCAGGTGCGTATGCACCATACGTTAGTGATGCATTCCCATCTGTGGCATCGTTCCTAGACATTCCTTACGCGCAAAATCCAACTGGGCCTCTCCGATTTGGGCCCCCGTTGGCCGCGCTGCCCCGCGAGAACGGCGGCGTGACATACGCGACTGGTTTACCCCTTGGCTGCTTCCAATATGCTCAACCAGCATTGGAGGGGACCGTCTCGTACGTCTCAGAAAAGTCGACACTATTCCAACAAGGTGACTCGGCAAATACGACTGAAGACTGCTTGCGTCTATCGATCTTCGCCCCGAAGGCCACCGTGGAGCACACAGCCTCAGACGTGATGAATTCCTCCGACGCGGGAGGAGACGGCTTGCCTGTTGTGGTCTGGATCCACGGCGGGGGTTTTAACTTCGGTGGCACCAACGTGCCATACCAGCTTTCGCCAAGCTGGGTTGAGCGCAGTCAGGAACACATTGTTGTGCAGGTACAATACCGACTCAACCTGCTGGGACAGCCAAACGCTGCCGGTTTAACGATAGCACATTCGAGCTCGGGTAGGAACGAGAATCTCAACTTCGGCCTCCTCGATCAGCGCCTGGCTGTGGAGTGGGTGCGTGACAACATCGATAGATTCGGTGGCGACCCTGACCGCATCACCATATGGGGCCAAAGCGCTGGCGCGTATAACTCTGACGGTTATTTGTTCGCTTGGCCCGAAGACCCAATTGTGAAAGGGGTCATTGCCAATTCTGGGAATGCTATCGCGATCCCTGCCTTTTTAGGGGATGCAACGAACCATAGCGTGTTCTCAACTGCGGCCCAGAGACTTGGCTGTGGCAGCCTGAGCCCAACAGAGGAATTAGCATGCATGCGTGCTGTGCCCGCCTCGGATATCAAAGATTATCTCCAGGGCCCGATGGGAGCGGTTAGTGCGGCGAATGATGGCCTAGTCTTCAGCACCATCATCGACAACGTGACGTTCTTTCCCGACTATCCTGGCCGCATAGAAGCAGACGACATGAGCCTATACGCGTCTGAAATACCGCTTTTGATAAGCACCACCACAGATGAGGGCACTGCAGTTGTGCCGTACGAGTTTGATGGCAGCGCCACGGCCACGGAGCTGCCCCCCGAGCTCGCAAAGATCGCGGATGCATTCACCCTTCACCTTCGATGCACGACGCTGCAGGATGTTCAACTGAGGGCCAGCGTCGGCGCGACCACATATCAATTCTTGTATGGCGGAAACTTTAGCGATATATCCCCTGTGCCGTGGCTTGGGGCGTACCACACCGCGGACCTACCCATGGTATTTGGTACATATGGCTTGGATGGCCCTTCCAGTGCGTTCGAGGAACAGGTTAGTAGGCGGATGCAAGACCTATATCTAGAGTTCATCAAGGAGCCCGCCGAGGGGCTGAAGCACGCCGGGTGGCCGCCGGCAACTGGGAGGCTGCAAGACCCAAATATTATGGCATTTGCGGTTGATGGTAGGCTGGAACAGCTTGTCAGCGCCAACCAACGGAATTTGGGGCAGGGATGCACATAGCCTTAGTTATGTACCTATCACAGTACTTATGTTAGGAAGGTATATAGCGGCGGCTGTATTTGTGTGTAGATCGCTGTGGTGTAGTGCCATGGTGTACACTCCCATCGAGCCCGACTATACTCGATATCCGAGGCGCGGGATTTAGATTCCAACATACAGTGCCTTATCACGATATTCGGCAGCTTTAAGAATTTTCTCAGAATACTTGACAATTTTTTTCATCATCCCCATGACTTGATCTATATTACGCAACATACCTTTCCCTCGGTCTGGAATCCGTTCTCTGGGCTACGTTCTAAATGTTCAATTCTGGAAAAGGGTGTCATAGGACTCCTCCTCTCAGGAATTATGTAGACATTGTTGGCCATATCACGAGCACCTACCTATGGGATCAGATTCGCTCTAAAGCGCACCGATTTTCCTGAGCTTAGAGCTTACCATGGGGGATGAGGTGGAGAGAGAATTTATGGGAACTTGTCAAAATTCGCCAAACCGCGAAATTTCACGTCTTGCAGTTTAGAGTACTGACTCTAGAGTTCCGAAAAGAATCTTAGGGATAGGTTTGCTCGGTTGAAAAGCTTGAATTTGGTTCCTTGATCGAGGGTGACATATGATAGCGGCGACAGGCTATTCAAATTATCATCAAGCATCGCGGGAGGTTCGCGCGAAACGACAACTTCTGCTTAGTCTCACTCCGCATCTTTCATGGGAATCGGATTTCCCGAGTGTCTCATGATTCTCGATAAGTTAGAGTATCTTAACTCTACTACTTGTCATAATACGTCTCCCCAAGAGGATGGCCTAGCGGCCGAGATTGACTTTCCTTGACTGACTAGGAATAGCCAGCATCGACTCCGTTTAAATGACTCGCTGCAAGGGCACAATCGCTATGGCAGCCCGTCTTGATAACCACATTGTTTCAGCGATAAACCTTATGGCCCATTAATATTGTAGGATTATTATATATCTGTAGTCAACGTTATTCTCCTTTCATCACGTCGTAATGCTGGAAACCTGTAATGCAACTCCTAGATTCGAGTCTCTTCAAACCCCAAGTGGACCAATTCTTTATTATAAGATTTCCCAGTCATCTCTCTGTGACCTGGGATTGACTAAGAGAACACTGTAATCAACGCCCTCAGCTTTGAGGTGCTTATAGACCTCCACGGAGTGAGGGATAAATTGCTGCCTGGGTTGAACAGCAAACCGAACAGTGCAGCGGTTTAGATTGGGGAGGTAAGAGGGGCGCGCGGAGCGAAAGCCGTCATAAAGCAACTTCATGGTTTTATCGTCTATACCCATGTTGTTCCATGAGTGGGCAAACAAGTTGAACTCTTGAAGGCACGCCGGCAGCACCTTACAGAGAGGCGGAATCGCGTCGACCGTCCATTTCGTAAAGCCCGGATTGGGGGGCGTGTTTAGAATTCCGGCTTTCTCCCCAGATTCGACCGACGGCCCATAGAAGGTAAGGAGGTCCATCTCCAGTGTCTCCAGCTTATTGAACCCATGCATCGATGTAACCCCCGCGTTAATGCCATTAGCTGCGTTGATTTCCACCGTAACGGCGAGATGCCGTAGTTGGCCACCCACATACTTCTCGATAGCGGCGACGAATTCGCCCGCATCCCAGTATGATTCCATGCCATGGTGTTTGGACGCATGTCCATACTTGAATGTCGTTAAGTTAGGCGTGTGAGCCAACAGCTCGGATATTCCCACAGCGTCCATGCAGCAATGCACAAGTTCAATGACATGCAGATTGGAATGAGTTTCAGGATGAGACCACTTGAATTCTTGATGAAAGTCAATAGCCGTCAGACTATTTGCGTAGAGCTCCTCTAATTCTGGCAGGGTAAGGAATGGAAGGAGAAATTGCAAACGTTGACGGATATTATAGTCGGGGACTAGCAGATAATTAAGGCGCTTGAGCTTGCGCAGGGCTCTGCGATTATGTTGGGATCGACTTTCTCGAGCGATTGCATTCATCACTAGTTCGTACTGATTGGTTGCCTTGTTGTTGTCGTGATAGGGTATACCTCCCGGTGTGGACCACGGCAGCGTGAGGTTTGTGACGTTTGGGAAGAACGTGAGGTAAAATATGCCGAGAAATAAATTATGGTCGGAATAATTGTCAGCATCACCTAAGTCAGATAGAATCATATCGATCCAGAAGTCCGGATCAACACCTTCGAACGCGAGGTAGGGAGATTGCTTTATAAGCGTCTGCACGCGCTTTTTTACGTCCTCACGGTCCCTCGCAGTGCTGCTATTTTCAGATCTGGTACCGTGCTGTTCCCGTAAGTCGACTGTGGTCGCGTAGTAGGATATTCTCGGCTCTTGCATAAAGTCGACCAGCCGAGAAGCATCGAAACATCCCTGGATGTTCATTTGGTGGTACTGCTTCTTTCGAATCCTATGCTGTCGAATGTATGGTTTGCCGCACTCATATAGAGTTCTACAGCTCCCGATGAGATTTTCGAACTCCTCGGGAATTGATTCCCAGACGATCTGATCAAGGACCTCCGACGGCAAATTGAGAAGTGGCATATTGAAATGGTAATGTAACGAACTGGTGTCGCAAAGTCTAGATGCGGCGTAATGTCAAAGGCCGGAGGTATAAGGCTACCAGATAGGTACAAAAAGCTATAATCCTCCCTATAAACCCCTCCAGCGCGCTACGGTTGGTTGTGCATCAGGCGTCCCCCATAAGAACCCCGCATCCGACCAAGTTTGGCAACCCAGAGCGATCCGAAACTGCTTCTGCTATGCAGAAATACGTTAGCCTAGCAGTCTGGAATATAACCTTGAAAAGGGCCAAAACTCATGAGAACGTTAATTCATTACCATCAAAGCTGTGAAAGCCCTACTTCTGACAGCATTGGCTTAGAACCACGTAAGGAGCAGCAGGGTTTCCCCATCCCCACATGAGTCGATACTTAGGTAGGTAGTTCGCACATGCTCCATTACAGACCACAGCGGATCTCTCAATATCAATATGATCTATATTATTGACTGGAGATCTACAGTGCTTATGAGACATCGCAAGCAGACGCTAATCAAACAGCCACGGACACATGCCAAAGGACGAAGTAGCCCAGAGCAGTTAAACAGATGCCCTAATATACAAGAATCACTAGCAAACAAGGCACGCAGATATATAAGTAAGGAATGGCACGATGCTCGCATGCTAAGCACTTTAAAGTCGATTAGATGTGCCTTTTACTATGGAGGAGTCGCGGCCCCCACCACTGCCCATGCTGATACCGGTTGAGTTGGGTCGACCAAACGCTTAAGTTAGGGTTCCAATGAATTTTGGCAAGATATGCAATTGGGTACGAAATGTATTAGCATAACGGTTCACCGTTTGGGGGAAAACCTGGAACCTGCTTATTCCCCTTGGATTCTTTCTCGGTTCAGCAATTATTCCCACATGGCTGCCTCACTGACCCCATTCTGCTGCTGTGCTCACTAAACGACTGTATATTTGGGCGTTATTGTAATGGGACAAGATTGTTTCAGGTATAGTTAGAACTTGCAACTTATAGCATGTTGGAATTGCGCTAGATTATTATTATAATGACTTATAATAGGAGAAAGCAAGTCCTACCAGAAGGCAGTGTACGTATAAGAGCTCTAAAAGGCGTAGTTATTGGATTGTTCTACAGGGTTCAGGGGACCCACCGCACAACTTCCCTTCTACAACACATACACGCAAGCACATTCGGCTCAAATACGTCAAAAATCGACCCGCCCACCTCCTTATATATATATACTACTTGTGTTTAAATTTATTTGTTTTTATTGCGCTTGTGTTTATCTAGTTTAACTTGGCTAGTTGGGCAGTTTAAGAGCTTTCGAGGCCTTACTTCTACTCCGTTTTCGAAGCTAGGCGTACTAGCACCGGCCTCGCTACGAAAGCTAGCCGAAATAGTTTATGCTCCCCCTAATACAAGCATAATACGACTTGCTTAGTATATATGCCTTGGATGTGCTATAGATGTCAGTATAGAAATAAGCGTTTATTATATTACTTGTTATACCATCGCTATGTAGACAGAATTATATAATTTCTTTACCCGGAGTAAGTAGCTAAAATCGATTTCGAAATGTCTTACCTCTACAGCATGTTCACTACTACGCCTCCGTGGATAGCTGCAGGAGCTCAGGAACCTAGAAAACGAAGGAAATCCAAGGGCCTCAATTAAAATGTTATACTGGAATGGTATCCTAGGTAGTAAGACCCTGTAGGATAGGTAGCCTGCTCGCCACAGAGCAGCTTAGAAAAATCCGGGTAGAGTCTGATTGATCCGTCGTCTCTGATTCAGACTGACCATAATGTCATTAATGGGCCATTGTAGTCCTGCTTCTGTCCTATCTTTCGCACAAATCTACGTTCCTAGACCACTCTAATCAAATCTGATGTCCTTCCACCTCAGATTACATATCTCAAGTACAGGGTTCCTGACACAAGTAAAACAAGACAATGATGGGTAGTCCTGGGTAGCATCGGAAGGCTTACCTATGCCCTTAATGCAAAAGCTTGCCGTCATCCACAGATAGGTGGCTTTTAGGCAGAGGCAAGGCTATTTCCCTTCGTAAGGAATATGTGCCCATCCTTAGTACGAAACATGCTGCGTTTAAAACATATGGCAAGTTGGGGAATAGTGTTTGGTATAGCAGACTGACGGAGCAATACCTAGTTGATTTAGAGTTTTGGCAAAGATGCAAAGAGACTGTCAAGATTTCTATGATACCTGGTTGCAATAACATGATGCTTGTTTTCATTGAGCTGCGTTTCATGGTTTTCCCCCTAGGTTATTTGGTGTCCAGACGTCGAGAGAGGCTTCATGTTTTGAGTGAAGACGTTTTTACAGATTTTCTCACCATAAAAGCGTGTCAGACTACAACTTTACCAGTTCTTCTTAGATTTTCTCTCGGTGCCTGACACATATTCGAACTCGATATCCTCCTACCCAACGAAAGCAGTTGGGCTAGACCAACCCCCATCTATTATCCGCCAATCTCTATTTACGTGTTTATTACTACCAAACTCAACACCACCCCCAGTTCGTATTGTTGAAGTCTAATTACGAATCCTCATGACCTCTGCGTGTCTTAATACAGCAATAACCTTCTCATATCGATCCCTCAGCCGCCCCCTCGCAGCTGCATCCCTTCTCGAACACAGCCTTAGCCGGAAAAGGCATACAATACCGAACCTTGCTTTGAAGCATCCTTTCCAGTGAGGTTACGTAATATGTGATGTAGAGCAACCCTCCACCTACAAGCATCCAGGCTTGACTTTTACCGTAATGCAGAACGAGATATCCAGTGCCGTGTTCCTGGTGTACATTGTTATGTCCTTGAGGTCTCCACCTGGGCCACCCCAAGCTCTAATGACGTCCCTTGTCATGAGTCCATGAACGTAGCATTCACTAATTAAAGCCCAACCGCCGAAGTTATCTCTGCATTTCTCTTTCTCGCGAACAACAAAAAGCCCACCAGTCCCTAGCAAAATAACGACTGGATCATTTCCCTTTAATATTCCTGGCCCGAGCCCAAAGAGTCCGGTTTTGGTGACAGATAAGCATCGTCCATGGGAAACACCTCCGCCACTTCGGCGAAGCTCTCTCCGTCACCGCCTCTTGCTTCTACTTCAAGCGTAGTCGTCCTAGATATTAAATGCAACTTGAATTCATCTCCCCAATTCCCATCTACGAACGATCAGGTTGCTCATGTTGGACTGGTGTTTGTGTAGAAGCTAAGGGTAGAGCGGTGTTCCCCCCATGTTAGGGGGAGGGATCTAGGTTAACAAAGAGAGTGGTGATGATGTGCGGTACCTACTCGAGGTACGCTGCGTTGTGTATATGTAAAATCAAATAGTTCGATGAGAGGATGCGATGAGCCACCCAGTAATTTCAGCGACTGCATAGTCGGTGGAAAGCGACCGATGTGAATGAGGATAATTAGAGAACGCAGGCTGCGGCCTGTCCCGGGGGCTGGCACCCTGCACCCGACCGTGCCGACCCACCGCGCAGGCACCCCCCAGCTGTACTCAGGGCGTGTCTCAGACTCCACTATATGCACAATTTTGCGCCACGCAGACTCGCCATGATGACCAATATCTTGGCGAGCCCGAACTCTATTTCCGGGGAATCTTGGCACACAATGTTCGCTGACACGAGCCGCCTTAAAGATGACACTTTTATTGCTAGAAAGCCGATGGCAAACGCGATGGCAACTCATAACTGTGCACACCTTATGTTTCACGCTCGATGGTGTGTAGTCTGTAGTGACGCAAACTGCGCTATAGGATCATACACATAATGCAAATAATGCAAATGAGGCAACTGAGTGCAAAACTTGTTTGAGTATAGCAGAGACTTATCTGCAGGTAAGTGGCATGTAGCCCCACGATTCATGGCCGTGACACTATCGGGTCCTATCACGCTGGATATGAACGGCACGCAGTGGGATGTCTTCTACTTTCGAGGCGTTCGCCCCAGCACCCCTGCTCGTATCCGTCCAATAACTTATACTTTCAGCTGGAGTTGACGAGATGGAGGCGCCCTCGAGCCTTTCAGAAGAACCTTCGACATCATCCTCATTGCGCAGGCGACTCCTGCTCGTCGTGCGGTCGGGCATCTTGACATAAGTCTTCGACTGTCCTTTAGACGACTTGCCACCTGACCGCGAATGCGAGTGTGACTGAGCCGTCGAGGTATTTCGTCCGCCCCTAAATTTGTCGTAGAGCGGACCGAGCGTTGGGACGCAGGCACCGATGATACTAATGTAAACCTCTATGATTGCTAACGCATAAAGTAAAGATGATATGCCTATTCGGTCGTGCTTAGCGATGTAATGGAACGTAAGGCTTCGAGTGTACTGCAGAATTTGACAAGATACTTACGCGCAGGGTCGACAACAATACTTGTGCTCACCGTGAATAATATCCCGATGAAGCGTGCAAGACCAGCCCCTGTCGCACTGTTGTTTCTATTAGTTTGCATAAGATTGGGCTGTCTGGCAATACATACAGACCGCCAATGACGAAGATGCTGACGACGGTGTACTTCTTCCGTTTAGGTAGCTGTAGTTTGGAAACCTCATATATCGGTAGCACTACGGTGGCAGCATCAATGACGACGTTAAGTGCAGCGAGGGCAGTGGGGAAATCCGTGCCATCAAAACAGTGACCATCGATAGTCGGGTCCCAAACCGACCCAAGGGAGCGGCAAGCGGCAAATGTGACCACCACCGTAATTAGGAACCAGGCGGCACCGATCCCAGCAAGAGCATAGCAACCCCATTTTGTCGCACGCGTCGGAAAGATGCGTGCGCAGAATCCCAGTACCGCGAGTTTGGCCGCGAACGATGCAGTGACGTGTAAAATTGAAGCAGCGACACTAATCTACAGGGCTGGTCATCAGCTTGCTCAGGGTAACAGAATTCACGATTCCTACCTTTTCCAAGCCCACTATCACCCAGAGATCGGCCTGCGCGAGATCGGCGGTAGAATGCCCCAATCCGTAGCTTATGAAGGCGAGGAATATCGTCGCAGTCAGTCCGTGACATGTGACGATAGTGACCAGCGACACCCAGTCATCAAAATGCAGCCCAGCCCTTGTCAGGGTGGTCACCCAAATGCGTAGGCCAACCGCGAGGGTGGCGATCGCGGCGAGAGCAGATAGGCCAGCAATATAGCCAGCGGGTTCGCGTGACAATTCAAGTGTAGCCATCGGGAACCGCGATGAGAGCTGTCGTGTCGGCTAATAAGAAGCTTCCAAATACTCAATGAGATCAAGTACGTCGAGGAAACCCGCGTCTGATCTTCCGGAGGCCATGATGGCATCCATTTTGACCGAGCCTCTGGGGGTATATAAACCAGGTATGATAAAAAAGGATGGTTATGAGCGCACAAGCTAATCTCTCGGAGGCGAAGGAAGGGATGCCGGAGGCGGTCTTATTCCAGCGCTAAACGTTGCCGGTCGAGAACTAAGCGTGCTTAGTTGCAGTTGTGGCTTATATAAGCGTCGTAAACTATTCAGCTAAATAAAAAGCCAAGACGACCAGACATACCAAAAAAGGAGGATGGAGTAGATGATGTTGATGTAGGTATTAAAAAGGATGGTCAAACCACCGTACAGAAGCCAGCTAAATATCTTACGCCTTCCTCACCAACAGTTACACACTATGACTGCCCAACTACCAAGACTACCAAGACTTATCTACAGCCGCACTATGGTTGGGGCCTAGTAAATCCTATCCCCTCAGGTACCAATTACAGTAGGGGTTCACGAACTACACCTATCATAGCGTAGTTTGGCTGGTCGATCACGTACCTCGCTTTTAGGTACCCACATAGCAAGGCCCCTGTAGAACAGCCTTGCCTACATACACTATGTAGGGGGTACACCAGTATCCGATGGTTTGCTAATGAAACGAACGAGTTTGACCAGGTACATAGAAGCTCGGCCCCTTATCATCGACCCGCGATGTTAGTCTTAGCGGGTAACCTTGCCGAGTCATGGAGCCACGAGGAAGGGAGGGATCGCCAATAACCAGTCGATCGCTAATAGAAATCGAGCCTACCCTTTGGTTCTGGTCAATGATAAGTGGTTCTACAGACCTGCAGGTGCCCCACCGCACAACTTCACCTCTGCAACGCATGCTTCTCGAGGCACAATCGGATCGGTTATACCTCGCGATTCACCCACCTACCTCTTTAATCTAGTAGATAGCTGGATAGGTAAATAGTTTTGTTTTTGGTTTTTGGTTTTGTTTTTAGCATTAAGTAGTTTCAAGCTAGTTTACGAAGCTTAATTATAGTATATGCATATTGTAGATCCTTATTCTCGACGCGTAAACTAGACTGCTTCGGCTTGCGCTCCCCCAATACAAGTGCCTATCTCTAAAACCGAATGCCCTGAAGTGTGCTGTACGAGTAGATGGTGCATTTGCCTTTGTCTATGTATTGCTGCCTGGATGCAATACATACAAAGATACTGAAGATCTTTGTATGTAGTTGGTCTATAACACCACAGGCTCTCTTCTAGAACTGTTGGGGTAGCTAGTTTGAATGCAACCCACTTCTACTCATTCCATAGTTCCATGTGTACCCATTGGTTCCTGCAGGTCGGATCTAGAGATAGTGGTGGTAAGATGTGACAGTGCATAGAAGGACCCCGCACGGGTGGCTTCATGCCTGTCACACAGACCCGATGGACTGGATCCGATATCATGTACCTATATAATCATATGAGCGGGAGACCGCTTAAGGCTTCTACCCGCGTTTGCCTGATCAAACATATGACCTAGCCGAAACCTAAATACGAGACGAGTCGGCGATTCCGGTCGGTAACTATACGCGAGGCTATTCAGACATAAAAGACCTTAGGTCTCCCAGCTGGCTAGAAAGAGGACAAGACCTTCATGGCTCCCCTTGACGCCCTAGATGATTATTACAATTTGAAGATTATTCCAAGCCCTTGTTACAATGCCACTCCCTCTACGTTCTTTGTCTGCATCGAGATTGAGTAAGTTGTTACCGAACCAAACACTGCAGTTGTCTCGATCCATCTATCACATGCAATACAGAGACTATTATATACAATCGCCTCATAGAAAGCTGCTGCGCCCACCGAACCGCCGCCGAGCCACAGCGAACCAGAGCAAAGCCGCTTGAAACAAGACCCACGCAGAGTCATTTTACATTTTACCTTACTCTGGCTTACTCAGGCAGGGGATGACGTAGTGTTTCTTGGAGCACCTAAACATACGAGTACATACCTAAGTACATAGACCAGTAGCTCGGGCAACAGGACAAGGCAGGATACCCAGGAGGCAGATACAATATAACTGACCAATTAGGAGACTGTACAGCTTATATATTATTTCCATTCCCTGCATCAGAATTTTCCGTCTTCTCTCTTCTTCCTCAGCTATTTTTCGTGTTTGGAAGGTCTCCTGCTGTCGCGCTACCAATTTTTAAAAGGGCCAAGCAAGGCAGCAAGTTAGATAATAGCAGGCCCCAAATCCATATGTACACTCGCTCCCCTGAGCACACGACCACCTGCATGTGATGCTATCGGGGGTCCTCACCTCCTTCGATCTCCTCGGGCCGGCCCCTTTCCCCCTTTTCTTTCGGCTTTTGAATCGTGCACGCGACGAGCTCGGAACACACGAAAGGCTGACCTCATTACCCGGCACGAGCAGTCGGGCCGCGCTGTGCACGGTCCTCTCGATCGCCATTGGCCGGATAGTTGCGGCGGCCTGCGGCCTGCCGAGGTGGTTCGTCTCGGTGACGGCGTTCAACAACACCGAGTCGCTTCCGCTGCTGCTCTTGCAGTCACTCTCGACGACGGGCGTACTTCCTTGTCTGCTCCGTTATCACCAACACCATCACCTTCGGTAGGGGTCCCGAGATCCTCACCAGCTCCAACCATGCTCGGCCGCCGTCAAGGCCTTCTGGTGGATCGTAGGTAGCCCTGGTTCGGGCTATCGCGAAGATGGCGGCGGCGACAGCGGCGTGGACCCCGAGGGCCAGCGGGGCCTGGCCGCTGGACAGGAAAACCCAAGGGTTGAGCCAGGGGGCCGGGGAGACGATGGCGATGACGATAATGAGAGCGAAGATGACAACTCGAATGAGCCAGACGAGCAGACCTCCCTCCTCCCCAAGAAGGTCCGGCATTCGGGCGCCATGGTCCGGGACACCCTAGCGCCCTCGGGACATTCGTGAACCCGCCATTCGTCGGGGCACTGGCGCACCGGCTATTCTTCGCCGATATGGCCGACGGCGGTACCTCGACGCCTGGCTGGCCAAGGCGCTCCGGAACGTCGGCGAGCTCTTCATCGCGCTGCAGGTCGTTGCCGTCGGCGCCAAGCTGAGCCTGAGCCTGCGGCTGTGGAAGTAAGGCGAGAAGGCAGGCTCCGTCCCCCTCGGCACCCTCGTCTGCGCCGTCTTCATGCGCTTCATCCTCTGGCCGGTGTAAGTGTCCCCTAGTCTGTCTTGATAACCACAAGGACGGACAAAAGAACTTAGACGCGTTTTATCTGTAATTACTAACCGCGACCGCTTACTGAACCACAGGATCAGTATCCCCCTGATCTGGGCACTCGCATCCCGCACCGGCCTCCTCACCGACGACCCGATGCTCTGGTGGGCCATGATGACGATGCCCGTCGGGGCGCCCGCCATGAAGAACCTCGCTCTGGCGGGCGTTAGTGGCACGGATCAACGGACGAGGATGTCCATCGCCAAGTTCTTGACGGTGAGCTCCTGTTCCATCACCACTCTAGCTTGTCTGATCGTCTCTTACCTTATATATACCTATCTGCATTCTTTTTTTCTATGTAGGCATGATCAGAGAAGCAGGGGTTGACGATCTCGCTGACATATGCGTGAGAAGCCGAGGACGCTACCCCTACCTCGCATTTGAAACCTGGCGATCGTGTTGTCGGCCTCGCTGTCGGCACGACCAAGGAATTCAACAAGTCCGCCAATTCGGCGTTCCAGCAGTACACTGTTCTCCGCAGTATGTTGGTCGCAAAGATCACAGATGTCCCGTCACCCAAGAACGCCTGCGTCTTCCACTAGCTCTATCGACCGCTGCATGTGGGCCATTCATGAAAGATTATCTTGCGCTCTAGCAGCCCGTCACACGCGAACACCTAAACGCCGATACTCGCCCGGCAGTCGTCATATGGGGAGGTTCAACTAGCGTAGGGAGCAACGCTATCTAACTTGCTAAAGCCGCGGGCTATGAGGTCTTTACCACTACGTCTCCCAAAAACTTCGAATACGTGAAAGCTCTTGGCACTTCCCATGTGTTCGACTATCAAGACCCGAGGACGGTGGGACGCCTAATAGAGGCGCTCAAGAATAAGACTTATGCTGGCGCGCTAGCCATAGAAAAAGGTTCCTTGGAAGCTTGCATAACCATCGTCGCATCTGTTCCTGGCCGCCGATTCGTGTCCCACGCAACAATCCCATTTGATCCACCTAAGGGTACCTTAGGTTTAGTTCCGGTCATGATAGGTTTCATCTGGTGGAACTTATCCATGGGCCATCGAAGCCAGGCTCAAGGGCGTCACGACAAAATTCATCTGGGGCTCTGATCTTATGTTGAACGAGGTCGACCCAATGATCTTGAACGAGTTTCTCCCAGAGGCGCTTGCCAGTGGAAGTTTCATCGTGATGCCAGATCCTCAGGTTGTGGGAAAGGATTTGGAATCCGTTCAGTCGGGGCTGGATGCATACAAACAGGGAGCTTCCGCAAAAAAGATTGTGGTGAACTTACAGGAAACAGATGACGCATAGCAGTATGCAATTCACATCGCGTTGAAAGCGAAAACAAGGCGACCGGCGTGGCGCTGAAGAATCGAAGTTTTAGTCAAGTCATGTGCAATCGCAGGGGTCACTCTATTCACCTCCGTCAACACGATGGACGACTACTGACGGCTGTGCTTCCTGTGGAGAGTCCTGTATGTAATTGGTCTCGCCTCTGGCTATCGCGCCCCCGTAGTAAAGCTTGCTATAGGTGCCTCAGTGCAGGATCAAGGATCGGTAGCGGGGTGTTTATGTAATTTGTACTACCGATTGTCGCAGAGGTGTAGAGCCTATATATACCGTTAATACTCGAAGGGGTGGTATTAACGGCGTCGTTTTTACTCCGTGACATGTATTCCTTCTAATGTTATGAAAAGATTGTCTTTCCACGTCTTACCCCCTTAGTAGTAATTATATCATCCAACATCTAACCATTCTATATAGATGGCCGTAATCATGGGAGGCGCCGTTCCAGATGTGGCGATCCTACGAACAGTGTCGCTCTTCAACATGGTGCCAGCAATGAGGGAGCGGCTGCTAGCAACTACCGCTTTTACTGGGGTCTCTGTCAATGGAGATGGAAAAGTATCAATGCCGGCATTAACTCGAGTGGAAACATCGTATGAGGCTATGTCGTGCTCATCTACATAGGTCACTGTCGAAGGCGTGGTCTCCAGTGTACAGTATGTAGATAGAGAACAGAAGACAGTCAAACCACCTCAGATCTGCTCAAATGGCAACCAGGATCGCACCCACATAGTCTAGCTTCGGCCAATCGAAACATTAGTGACATCTTGAAAGGGAAATTCTATACTTTTGCCTGGCTGGAACTCCACTCAAAGTAGCGATTTGTATACGGTCTTTTTCAGTCTTCCGGGGCTGTACTTCGACCAATATTCCTTGTTAGCGAGGCTCAGCTTGATCCATCGTGGCCCATCGCCAAAGGAGGGCCTAATGGCCACATTGACTGATGGGTTCTTATCCCGCCTCCCTAGCTTATTTGAGAATCTGGGCCGCAAGGTTCAAACGGAGAATAGGAGGGATTGGGTATAGTATCATGTAGGCTAGAATGTCAGTGAAAAGAGCATAACACTCACTACTTAGAAATGTAGAATTATTGGATATCCGCTTGAGTCCGCACTTCCCCGCGACTTTGACATTAGGTAAAGGTAATGCGTGTAGACAGTAATGAGTTCCAGATGTAATGGAACGTAGATGCGGATACCACAGCAGGGTCTTAGTCATGGTATATTATATGAAGAAGATCATGGCCCTCCTATTCATTGCCGGCATCTCCGACCGGTTGCGCCAATTTAACGACCCTTGGCCTGTCGTTATAGAACGTTTGTAAAGGGCAAAGGGCAGTGCCACCTAGATCTGAGTGGAATTCGACGCGATGAAATGTATTCGGCTACTATTCATGAATCATTCACAAGCCCTCTGCACTTTAACAATTATATTGGCCAAAAGCTTCGCCGCATCACGCAGTAAGCAAAATACCAAGGTTTAATTCCATATCTATCTTCCAAGTTGTGATGATGATAATGCTCTAGCCTTTGAATGTGCACACGTAGAAGCACCGTCCGAATTTAGGTTGAATTAACAACACACATGTCAGCGATGTTCCTTCGGTTCATTTGACCTTAGCCAATGGTCAGTCATTCTATCCAGTGACATTAAGCTAAACGGGCCTTTTTATATAACGTGTCACGGATAAATAGGTCTTATGTAAGCCTAGTTATAGCAGGTCGGCTAATCTATAGTCCGCATGCTCCCTAGTATATATAAGCTCACCTTAGAGTCTCTAAGTAGACCTGGAGCTTAGACTTTAGATCATTTAAATACCCTATATACATACCGTTTTCTAGAGAGTGCACTGGTTCGCTTCCTATAATTGATCGCATCCACATGTCCGCGACATAACAAAAGGCATAATCTTTTCGTTGCGGATAAATCCTAAACTTTTATAATAAATGGGTAACGTTTACTAACTAAGAAAATAAACAGGTTGTTGATTATAAGCAGTTATATATAGTTTATAACGAGAGCTAAACTATTAAAGCACATAAAAAGTTACTAAGAAAGCAAATATTACATTAATAACTAGCAGGCTTAAAAAGGACAACATGACTTTTAATCTTTAACAAGCCTTACTTAACCCGCTGTACACCATGCCATATATACTTGAGGTCAACTGTTAAGTCCGTTTCTTACAACCATATTTAGTGATTTAACCAGGTGGTTATATGTTTAAAGAATGGAATGGATTAAGAACAAGGCTCTTGTTCATTAATCTTCTTTATTATAACATGCGGCTATATATACACATAAAGAAGCCAACAGACCACCCTATTATAACATTATTTTAACTAACATTAAGGACCTCTTTTTACAGAATTCTCGGATCCTTACCAGTAACACACATAAGCAATACGCTCAATCTTAATAGAGATAACATATAGCCTTATAACGAGCAATGTCCTATTATAAACACCCCGATGTCAAAACTTTGGAGGCAATAGCTGAAAACTGGTGGGGAGAACCAGATCTAAGCTCCCGTAAGTCCTCGAGGACCGCCACGCCACACGATGCAAAGTCGTTAACGCGGCTAGTTTCAACCTCCTGCTGGGCGGTTCAAGATCCTTATTCGGAAGGGGTTACACGGTTCTTAAAGTGGTACCGCAAGTTGCAAGGAACTAATCTACAGAGCATGAGTAATGACAAACTTGAGGATGAGCTGCGAAAATTCCATGCTGATATAGATGACCTGTTTTTTTTCTCCGTTCTTACCAGGAGGGTAAAGGGGAAATCAGAGTTGCAAAGGCTTGTACGTGTAAGAGTTACGACCGAGCGTCCCAAGGGCCCATACTGTGGAGCGTATAAACTCGAAAAAGAATGGCCATGCATCAAGATATTCCGCAACAACAAGGAAGGCAAGCCGCACCCTTTCGAGCAACTACTTTGTACCCTTGTCCACGAGTCATGCCATGCATACCTTAGCATCTTTAACGACAAGCGCCACCCCAAACATCAAGAATGGGTTTACGACTATAATGGCCATGGAGAAATGTTCTGGGTATTATTGCGCTTTATAGCGAGAAAAATAGGGGTCTATACCCAATCGGAGAGGTGGCGAAAAGAATTGCTTGCAATAGAATCCGAATGCTATGAACTCACAAAAACAAAGGGTGAGCCGGGTTCTTGGGGCACACCAGAACTAACTCTCATGGGCGGTTTCCTAGGCCCTTAATGTGTTAAAGTATACGTACGTATTTAATAAAGAGTTGCTAAATAATTTTTTTACCATTTGCACATTATAAAAATAAAAGTACTTAAAGCTTATAAAATAAATAACATATAAAAAATTAACTAATAAAAAATTTATATAAATATATATAAATATAGTTAAATAAAACATATAAAAATTTAAAAGTATTACATAATGTAAATATATTTATGATACTTAATTATTTGTTGCAATTTTTTATCAAAGGCCCATCTTAAACCCAGTCATCAGCAACAGAAAAAGAAAAAAGATCTGCTAAGACCTCACTGTCAGAGCCCTCAGGATGGCAGACACGACCCCCCTCGCTGCGCATCCCCCTCCTCCAGCTGCGTGTCCGCCGCCGCTTTTACAGCTCCGACCTTCCACTCCACATATCCCTCATGCCCAACATGCGCAGTCCCAAGCAAGAGCTTGAAGTCCTCCCTGTCTTTCTGCGTGGGGTGCTGTTGAAATCAGGGAGGCTAGTAAATCCAGTGGCTGGGTACTTCGCACCACATACCTACCTATATAATATAAGGTACCACCTTATTATACTATACTTAAACTTGTTCCTCAAAACAATATATTACACTATATCCATCTATTGCTCATAATCTCAACAGGTGCGGACCGCCGTTGACCCTCAACGGCCAGGGCGGGATGATCGTGCGCTTCTCTTTCATCTTCACCCCAGCGGATGAAGCTGCGTGTGCGAAGTCGTACTGGCACATGTACCTATATAGTTGGGCCCGATATGCAAACGTTAGTTGATGGTGTATTTCGTGAGGGAATAACAAGGCCGGCTGTGGGGGATTGGGTTGGTTCAGACGTGCCGGTTAAAGTACTCATCCATATCGCCCACTAAGTTGACGGCATAATCTATCTTAATAGCATCAGTTCGAACACGCTCTGAAATATCCGCGAGCGTTCCTGTTGGCGCTGTGATATCGGATCCGATATACTTCAAGAAGGTGCTCGTATCGGACTTGGTGACGATAACCGCGGAAAAAGGGTTCATGATCCGGGACATCATCTTGGCCTCTGGGACGGCGTTCAGAAAGGCCGTGATAAAAGTCGCGTGCGGGTTCGCGGACGGACTACGCAGGAGTGGGCCGAAGGTCTTGAGGGTTGTGTCGATACCGAGATAGTTTGAGTCGCAGATGTTGCTCACCTCAATGCGGTCGAACTCCCTCCCGGCGAGCGTCCTGTCTAGAACCTGTGCGTCAACGCGCTGGAGCTCGAAGGATACCTGCTTCGAGTGCAGGTAATGGTGGAAATTCGCGAACAGGCGCTTCAGGTAGTGGTGCAGCTGGCCGTACGCATCCTTCTTGGCGGGCCCGGCCTTCGTCGCGAGGATGGCCTTGATCGACCACCCGTCTGTCGGGTCAGCAGAATCCATCATGGGCCATTCGTTGGATGACTCGAAAACAGTTCTGAGAATGTCAAATATTGGACAGCTGTAAGGATGCTTAGGGACTACTTCAGCAGAGGAGAACGTACGGGTTTGGGATGACGAAAGCCTCCCGACGTTGTCCGAAGGGTACGAGAACTCCGTTATTGCGATATTTGATCATCCCGAGACCCAAGGCTTGTGATCGGACCAAGACCGCCCGATCGACGAAGTCGACCCGCAAGGGGGCGTTCACGACGGCTTGACGGATGGCGTGTGCTGTCTCCTTAGTCATGCCGCCGGGCACGTCGAAGTACGAAGGCAGCTTTATCTACGCTTCTCGAGTCAGAACGAGTCGAAGAGAGTTACCCCCGAAATTCCAAGTCTTGCCGAGGAGGGTTTGGTAGGGTTTTCTTACAATCTTGTTGTATACGTTTTCAACAATTGGCTTGAGCTTCTTCTGAAGCAGAGTGTAGCATGACTCTGTTACCAGCGCCGAGTACTAGACATGCAGCATAGACTCGGCCGCTCTGTTAGGGTCCTTTTCTATAAGCATGATTAAGAGGAATATTAGGTTTCGGACAATGATGTCGATTTACGGTCATTGATGACGATGCTGAGAGGGGATCGGTAGCTCTGTGGCATGTCCACAACGGAGAGAACGACGTTTCGTAGGTCTCCCGACGCTATAGCAGAAACTATTAGCAGGGGCATAACGATATATCCGCATTAAACCTCAATAGAGCAACCCACCCGCGGAAAGTAAGTTTATGGGATTCTGGAAGTTAACACCCTCATTTTGGCCCAGCTGGATCACATCAAAGGCTGGAATGTTACCCCGAAGGTACTCTACCGCCCCGAACTTGACGTGATCCGGAATCCCGAGGCCCATGAATGTGGGCGGTCGATTCTCAGCGACCCAGCGAGATTTCCAAGTCCCTTTCATGATAGGCGACTGGCAGTCCTTGCGGTGGGTTGGCGAGTGTGCGGTCTGGCAGCGTTTGCTGCAATACTTTTCCTCGCAAGACTGGTTAGCTCTACAGTGGTATCAGAAGAAATATATAGGGGCATGTGTGAACGTACCGCAACCATGAGACAACTCTTGCAGGCTAATGAGCCAACTTTGCTGCAAGGCAAGTCGGGTTGATGGTTACAACATAACGCTCTAGGGTCGGCCTAGATGTGGTTTATACTCTTTTTAAGGGCTTCCATGTTTTCGTCGAGCAGGATACTATTGCAATAGTTGAGAAAGAGGTTCCTAGAAATCTGAAACGGTGTAGGACGGTTGGTGCCTTGCATTTGGCTAAAATGTGCAACCAGCCAGCCGTGTGCCAAAAGCAAAGAATCAATGATAGCTCAAGAGCCTCCTGGGACAAAAAGAACTTAGTGCGAGGCGCTTAAAAATTGCTGAAGACGTTGTCTTGGGGGCGCCGAGTTTTCCACGAACTTAGTGCCCAGGAACAGTGGATCTGGCAACAAAGTCGGTTGCGTTGTGCTTTTAATAACATATAGATCCTTTTTCACCCTCTGAGACAACCTTGACACTTTGGATCACCAGGCAGCAATAACATATCGAATAATGCCCAGGTAATACGCCGAACGCCGATTCAACCAGGTATGTACATCATATCTGGGTCCAGGTAGGGAGGTTCCACGACCTTTGAATCGTTTGCATCAAACACTCGCACTCACTTGCTCTCAGGTATGTTTGCATCTTTCACTGTCAAAATCTGGACGGCCAGCATTTGGTATAGGCCAGGTGGAATAGCATTCGTCTCAAAGTGAGCCTTCAAATAGCGCTAAGTTAACAATATTATATTAATAACGTCATAATATATATTACTTTAAATACAACAAAAAAACCTGTTAGAAAACAAATCTTATAATAGCCTTAAGTAAATATATATAATTTAAACAAAAATATCAAAGTTTAAAAAGCTGATAAATTTAACAGCTAAATATTTCACGTTATATGTAATACCTACTTATATAATATAAAGTGCTACTTTATTATACTATACTTAAACGTGTTCTTTAATGCTTAATATTATACGGTATATCTACCCGTCGCTCATAATCTTAACAAAAGAAGAACAGAAAGGGATGAAGAGGCGGTATAGAGCGTATGACTTGACTGTGCGTAAACATTGAGAAGCTCCTAGGCGAGTACATGACAACGAGCTCCTCTGATGAAGTCACCTGCTATTCGCAATTTAGTATGAGCCAATCAGATGTCTACACCTTGAGCCGTCACAATGCTCTAGTATATATTCAAGCAGGTAACGGCGCTCTACTGGTTTTACCTTACGAGAAATGAAATAAAGATTTGGGTGGGCAGTATTAATTTTAATAATTAATTTATAGACTAATCTACGCAAACATGTAAGTTCATCATCTATGCAGATTTCTCCAGCGCCTATGAAAGAGTCAGTACGACGTGCTTCGGATAGGGTATGGGAACACTTACTACGGCATATTTACTTCTACGTCGGATATTCTCCCCAAAAAATACCAACGCCCAGGGGACCGCCGTTAGAACAGTGGCGATAGCACCCAAAAGTCCGCCAGCAGCGTTTTCCCCTAGGTTTGTGAACAGCATCGAAGTCACGAGCGGAAACACGCCACCTAGGATATTGCGGCAGAACGACTGTGCCGCGAGAGCTGACGACGCATAGGCCTGGTAGATGTCGGCGAGATAGTTGAAAGTAGCTAGGTAGATGTAGTAGATGCCCATAGTAGCGAGTCCAATAGCGATAGTAGGAACGATCCAGTGGATCGATGGTTGGGCGGCAAACCCGAATAAGTAAAGGCCAGCGGGGAGCAACACGGCCGCGAAGCATGTGAAGTAGAGTCTGGACTCGAGAGATTCAGCCGGAAATCTCTGTCGGACGAATACCCAGAGGCCGTGAGGGCTCGGTTCGATGGGCTCGGCACTGCTGTCGCTGACGGGCCCGGTCGACGTACTCTGCCAGTTGCGGTGCTTGAGCAGGTTGTCCTGGAGGACGCCGAAGACGGTTGCGATGATGGCCCCGACGATCATAGAAGCGAATACGTAGCCCGACTGCTCGATACTGAAGCCGTACTGCCGACGAAACACGAGCGGAATCGAGCCGAATGTAAGGTAGAGAATTGCCCACGCAAACGACACCCACAGGGAGAAGAAGAACACGATGGGTTCAGTGAAGAGGAAATGGAAAGGTCTCGTGAGTGAGCTAGAAATCATAGTGATAATAGAGCCCCGTTCTTCGTCTGCCTTAGTCGTCCACCGAATGCGCTGCAGTTTCATACCCTCAGTGCTCAGAGGCGGTCGAATTGCCGTCGACGGTTGCCTTTCGCAGTCAGTGGCGGGGGGTTGGGGCAGATGTGAGACCGGAGACGCCCTCTCCTGCACCCAGACCCCGACGAAATCCTTCTCCTCCAGCTCTTCGTACCACTTATTCAGCGCCTTTGCCTTTCTCGACAGGACGACAGAGCCACGACTCTCCTTGAATAAGACGACGACAGCAATCATCAAGATGAAGTCCACAATGACTTGGTGCCAGAACACCCACTTCCAAGTCTGGCTGTCGGGTCCGCTAGCTTCCACTATAACGGAAGAGACCAGCGGCCCCAGACCCGTGCCGACAAGCACAGATCCACTGAACAGAGCCATTGGCGTATTTCGGGCCTCCTTATCATAGAGGTCAGATATGACACCCCCGACCATGGTACTGAATACGCTCCCGCCAACACCCTTGAAGAAGCGCGCGAGCAGCATGCCCGGGACGGTGGTGACGACGCCGCAGACGGCCTGGAAGACGGTGAAGAAGACGCCGGCGATGGCGAAGACGGGGTAGCGCCCGTTGATCTCGGAGAAGGGGGCAAGCACCATGGGCGCGTAGGCGAAGCCCAGGCAGAACGTCGTGACGCCCAGCAGCGCGACCTCGCGCGTCGTACGCAGCTCCGCCGCGATCAGGTCCACGGCCGGCGAGTATGCGCCGGCCGTGTACGCGGTGAACAGCGTCGCCGCGCAGGATATCGCCACCATGACGTTCTTGCGTGCCCGAGCCCAGCGCAGCGGGTCGATGTAGCGGGTCAGGTCCGGTGGTCCTGGGATCGACACCGACCCTGCGGCGGTTCCCGTCGTCATCGTCGGGATGTTCGGCGCCGGCAGGATGGTGTCGAAGTTGAGATACAGATACTCGATCTGACTGTCGCGATCCAGCGATGTGGAAAGCTGAGAACTCGTCCCTGCCGAGGACGATGACTGCCGGCTAATCCTTGCCCCCTTCTCATCGCCATCTTTTCCATTTTCTATTTCTGTTTCTTGGATATCAGGCTGGCTGTGGCTGAGACTGAGATCTCGAATGGCGTCATTGTCTTTGTTTGTCTCTCCTCGATCCAGAGTCGGCGGTGACGGCCCGTGGTCGCCAAGCCCTACCAGGTCCATCCTAAGTTCGACAAACAGATACGCCCTTATATGTTATAGAACACCAACTCGTGATTACGAAGATATATAAAAGGCGTTTCCAATAAGACAAGACTCCGTTACCGGATGAAGAAAACTAATGAGTGTAGGCCGCCCTTTCGGTGATTTCGATAGGCGGTGGGAGTGTATAAGTGACGAAGGTGGAAGACCCGCCTGGTCCCGTAAATAACACATGCGATCGATACCCAAACTGAAAAAGTGGTCGGGAAACAAAGCTCTTCTTTTTTTTCTCTTATCACCCTTAGTCGGCTGACGGAGACCAAACGAAAGTGTCATTGAAAGCTGACCATTGGTAGCCCGAGTAATTTTAGCCATTACACTAGTTAGGTCCTCATTGTCGTCGTTCGGCCTTTGCTCTTGCGGCTACCCACCTACATGGAGGGTTTGTTTGGCTCGGTAGTCTGCGGATTGCCAGCATCCAGACGTAGCACTTGCCATAGGGCCGAACACTAAGCCGACACAGGTATTCTGTCGGGCATTGAGTGGACTTGGCTATTGTGACGTATACCGTGTGTAGTGCGCCCGCCTGTGAAATAATTGAGATTCCTCGAGTCAACTGACTTCAAGCTCCACGCCCTCTCTCAGGTGATAACAACGGCGAATCAAGATCACCGTCATCAAGTAGCCACAGTCACATCTGACAATAGTAAGAGAGAATCCCCATGCGGGATGTGTAGTGTAACACTCTACCTGTTTACCAAGTATGCCGCCGCTGTGTGAACAAGGTTGTTGCTGCGAGATAGTCGCCACACCAAGATTATATTTATCTAAGCAGACCCATACGCAGGTTTCGGTGGAACACTACCTGGTTATTGATAGGCTAAACCTTCTTCTCACACCTTAACTTGGTCGAACAAGGTTTGGGGTAAACTAGTTACGTCGTAGGGTGTACCGTAGATACGGTACGCTATGAAACGACGAGGACCGACCACTAAGTAGCATTCCATGGAATCCTTGACGAACAGTCAACCTTTGAAAGCATACAGTAAACAGGACTCCTACCATCCATACTTACCGTCCGTCTTTACTTTACTACAGTACTGATATTTATTTCCGTTCCCCCGCTTTCGACCCATGACGCTAACACTAGCTGGAGGTTAAGTACTTAGACGTTGCGAGAAAAGCTTGGTCCAGATCCTGCTTATTCCCGGCAAAGTGGCTGTATGGTCTCGGCAGCGTGCGTACCTACTTAGGCGAACACATCACCATGCCTAAGTGCTTTTTCCCAGCTGGGATGGGCACCGGCATGGCGGTAAGGTGGGTTCCCATGATGGGTTTCATAAGCGTAAATTTATAGAACAACCTGAAGGATAAAGACTGTTTCTTGTTGGGTTATGGTAACGAGGTACTAATAACATTAATTCTATCTACAGTATGATATGTGAGAAACCTCGTGTGAATGTAATTCCCTCTCTCACATCCACCCATAGTCAAAGTGGTCGTCTAGGCTCGATCAGGATGTGGCGTGCGGGAAGGCATGCACTACGTAGATCCGAGTCACTGTTTCGCTTGGATAGACCCTAGCTAATCTACAGCAGTATACCGTGCGCACGTAGACCGACTTATGCAGCCCGTATTACCGATTATTCCCGTCGGCCAAGGACCCTTGTGTCATGTTGGCATCCCATCGCGAAAGCCGAGCGAAGAGACATGCCTAAAAAGCTTGGGCGCGGTAACAGGTACTGGGATCCGACTTCGTCATACCCATCTAGAGTAACTGCAAGTATAACCGCTTTAATTCATGTTAGACTCGAGAGGTTTGATATAGTCATTTGCTCGACATTGGATATTTGCGGCTTGAGTTGATTGAAGTATTGCATAACAATAGAGCTGAGTATTGGCTTTTTGTGGTGATGAAACATAATTTACACAATCGCAAACGAAGCACACTTGCGACCATTCCCTTCGGCTCACCTCGATGTAAGGATGCATCTACCTATCTGACCGGCAAGAAGTGGCAGAAATTTGTTTATCATCGGCCGGCAAGCGTCATCACAGCCCCAACCAATGTAAAGAAGATGCGATACACTATAACCGCTGGAGTCAGTAATTACTCTTTGAAGCAGTTCTGGTGCTCTCGAAACATGCTCCCGAAACACGCCCCTGAGATATTTCGGGAGCTCTCAAGTTACTAGAAAGGGAAGAAAATAACTCCAGCGGTAACTCACTCCAATACTGCAGCCCAGTAGCATGTCCTACTTTGATACGCCAGTGGGAGCTCTTGAGCGTCGCAACGGCCCGGGGAAGGCTTCGCTTGTCGTAAGTCGCCACGGCACCATCTAGATCACTGGACTGACAAAGCTGCTCAGCTAAATCCCACCCGTCTTTCAACGCCAAGTTGGCGCCATTCCCGGCGAATGGGCTCACGGCATGATTTGAATCTCCAATAAAAACGACCGGGCCCGCTTTCATGTCATGGGGGAATGGTTGCTTGTCCATCGCGTTTAGGACGAGCGTGGTGGACGGGTCGGTCGCGTCGAGGATAGTTTTGAACGGTTCCGCTATGTCCTTTCCCAGCTCTCTCACCTGGCGGAGTATGTCTTGAGCTTGTTGAGGATCGCGATTATCGTGTTTCGGTCTCGGTGCCGCTTCGAGGGTGCTCAAGGCCCACACGAGGGAATGCTGATCTACCCGTGAGAAGAAGCAAGACGCGCCTGTTCCCGTGAGAACCCCGCCCCAGTTGGTGTCAAGAGGAGAAGGAGTCGCTGATTCGAATCTAGCGATCCCTGCCAACTGGACCGATCCAGCGAACTGCAGGTTATCGTCTGGTCGCAGGCAGGCTCTAATCTTACTAGATGCCCCATCCGCAGCAACGAGGATGTCGCACTCTTCATCCATCTCGGCCGACTCTTCATTGACAAGCCGGATTTGGAGTCGCCCATTATCGAGCTGCCTTACCGACGTACACGCTGTTCCCCAGCGAATCTCAGCGCTCGCGGACGCTGCATCGGCAAGCACACGCCGCAGATCCTTCCGAGCTACGCGAATAGACGCTGCCGGAATGTCTGCGGTCGCTCTGGCTCGCACGCTAATCATGGGCTTGAATTCGTGCGTCCACATTGTGAAGTACCCCGTCTCTCGGCCCTGGTCTTGCACACGGAATATGGCCAGGTCGATGATGTCATCGAGCAGTCCAAGCTGCCTCAATGCGTACAGCCCGCTGTCGCGATCGGTTCCGTGCAGCGACAGCGAGTATCCCTCGCGCCCCACGCTCGATTCTTTGTCGTCGCGGTCGTAGATAACGACGACTGGCGGCTCGATGGATGGGGGCCAGAGCTTCCGAAGGGCAATGGCGAAGGCGAGACCCGCGACCCCAGCGCCAGCCACGACGATTTTCTTCCCCGAGAGATAATGCTCGCGTGCCTCGCGTGTACCCATCATGCCACGATGCTTGTTATCTGATAGGTGAGATTGCATGGGAAACCTGTGACAGCGTGCACTTCCGAGTCGAAAATGATACCAAAGAAACAGCGATGACGATAGGCGGATCCGCCACGAAGGTTGGCATGACTTAGGTATAGATGTTCATATAGACGGCTGCCTAACGAGCGACCAGGTCGAGATAGCGCGTCGCAGTGCGGGCTCTATCTCATGCCTCATTCATCGTGAAGACATGGCCGTAACGCCACGCGTCCCCGTAACGTGGTAGTGTCGGCATGCGTCCACATCGCAGACATGGATGGCTAATTGTAGCTGCCTGTTTGGCCCCGCAGACAAAGTGAAATCGGCGGACGAGCCAGCAAGTGACGGGAGGCCTGGCCGATACGGCTGAACGGTGTAGGTCTCCCGGTGCTTTAATTGGTTAAACAGGCCCTGTCACCAGCCATTCTGTTGTGATCTCGGTGGATCCCGAACCAACGTCGGCGAGTCTCTTGTCCGTGCTCCGGGAAACGAAATACGACGATTGCCCGGCATTGTGAGAACCCCCGACCTCATCGTAGCCAACCATTACGGAAGCAAATATTCAGCATTATGACTTAAAGGCGACTCGTCGTCGATTCTGTTCAGCTGTAACTGGAGAACATGCCCCAAGGCGGAACGGCCCGACTTGGCGTGGGACATGCTGTGTGTTATTTTGATGGGACGCAACCTTGTCGAACACGCCTTCGATGCGAGATGTATCGAAGGAATTGAGAACTTGTGATGATCCCCTTCCAAGTCTTCCGCTTGTTTTGGTACGGCAGTATGTAGGGAAACGGAATGGAAGCTAGAGTACATGCCCCGCACTGCATGCACCGTCATTATCTTAGGTATCAGCCCAGATGAATATCTGCCAAAGCGAATTATCCATCAATTGAGTATAAGCCTGGAGGCTCCAGTCCAGCTTGCCCCGCATTCTTGTACCTAGGTGCCTGGAAAGGTTAGGTACTTTGTCCGTCTAGCTACCCCTCCATCTCCAGGCATGATGGTATGACGCTCCGCAAAAACCGACGTGGGGCAAACCCACCTTGCCGAGTAGGTAGTTTTGAGATTGAAGACATCGTTGCTTTGAAACAACATTTCGCATCGCACCGTGATCCCGTTTCCTTCCCGAACTCATATACGCGGGCGCGGCAAGGCAGCCTGGACACCATGGACGAGATATTTCGAATGTCGGCGCCCGTTCCGGCCAACTTCGACGCCGAGAACGCAGACAACCTCGAAGACGTGAGCCACCATGCCCTCGAACCTGTCGCGTGGCTTAGCTAATCCGTACTGTCGTCACAGATCGAGAAGCAGTTCGCAGTCAAGGGTTCGTTTATTTATTCTGACTGAATGCTCCGACACTGAAGATAGCCTACCGCAGCCGTGCAGCATCTTGAGACGTACTGGGCCATCCTCCAGAAGGTGAAGGGCTCCGCGCTACGCCTCACCAAGATGGACGACGATATACTCGAGCACCTCAAGACCGACTTCCCCGAGTTCGACCCCGCCGCCACCATCAACGAGGGCGAGATGAAGAGCAAGGCCGGCAAGGAGAGGTGGCGCAAGTTCATGATGGCCTACGAGAAGAAGGTCGGCGACTACAACTTCGGCACCATGCTGCGGACGAGCCCCAAGGTCGGGTACGACCAGGACACCACCATCTTCGGTATGAACCCCTGAAACCGTCTGTCGTATCGGGTGCGATGGCTGACTGACGATGCCTCATGTGATCGCATCAGCCCCGAGAATGCAGTTCTATGCCGTCGAAATCGCCCGGAATCGCGCCGGACTAAATGATTGGATCTACGAAAAGGCACAGTCCGAGAAGAAGAAATAGAAGGGCTTCGATATCGTCATGGGAGTTGCAACGCATTCGAGGGATCCTGAGCATAGGAAGAACTAGACTAATATGACACGCGAGTTTCGACTGCATACTCGACGTCGGAGAGCGTCGATTTGTCTTGGCGGCCGAACGATGGCCTTGCGCCCTATCTTCGGCATCATGCTTTGTTTTTTGTTTACCATGGTGCCCAATGTAAATCACAACGGATAGTAGGGCCTTCGCATCACCATACTATATGTGAGGATCACGGAGAAAGTGGCCGTGGTTGGCGGCGTATTTATTCTGGTACGTTCAAAACCTACGATCCACCCCAACCTCACTTTCATCATATCCGTTGGTTTTGAGGTTGTTCGATGTTATGACGGTGTCACTACGATGATCGAGATCGGACTCATCAAACCAACCGAACTTTCCCAGCCCAACTGTGAACCATGCAGAGCAAAAGAGTATCAATCTGTTGTCGCATACAACCTATTCTAGCGCTCTTTATCTGGTTCTTTTAGTCCCTTTGAAGCCAAATACACCGCACAGTGTTGCTAGTCGAACGCAGCATCCCGGAGAACAAAGATGCTCCCAGAATCCTTCGGGTGGTCTCTCTGGTCGATGGCTCTTATGCTGTTGTTTTGCTGCGGCCCGGGTATTAAACCCGCAATACGAATCGGATAAGATAGAAATAATCGATGTAAATCAACGCGTGTACGTTGTTAGGCAACTAAGGTAGATACATAAACAGACATCATGGGCCAGCCACAGTAAACAATCCCCGAACCGCACCACACCAACCATCCTAGCAACGTCTGTCGGGCTGTCTACATTCCATGCCAGCTAACCCAGCTCAAATCTGACCTACTAAACTCATGGCTCCGCGCTGTCAAGCTCAATTACGCCCCGACTACGAGCGATCGGCGGACAATGGCGGCGGTGACTTCGACTAACGCTAATCAGTCAGCCTCTCAGCAGCTGCCGGAGAGGTCCTCCTTTCGAGACCTGTTCACGTTCACGACATGGCGGCACAGTTGGCTTCTCCTCGCCGGTTTGCTGGGATCGCTCCTATCAGGAGCTCTCGAGGCCTCCATGTCAATCCTCCTGGGTCGAATATTTGCGGTCATATCCAATTTCGGCTCGGGCCACCTCACTGGAGCGGAAGCTATGGCGCAAGTTTCTTCGTGGTGTGTATTTCTGGCAGTGGTTGGTGGCGGAGGTTTTCTCGTCAATTTTGGTTTCTTGTTCTCGTGGGTTGCTTTCGGTGAATTGCAAGCGAAAAGTATTCGAAGCAGGATATTCCGCGGCTTATTGAAGAAGGATATGGAGTGGTTCGACACTCGGCCAGATGGCGTTGCTAGCCTGCTGATCAGAACTCAAACGTATAGTCACATCTCAAATCCGAAATCAGGGCAACACTGACGAATGACCAGACAGACACGCGAGTTGCAGACCGCATCATCCGTGGCGCTTGGTTCCCTGACCTCCGACATCGCAACCTCGATCGCAAATCTCATAGTCGCCCTCTACACGGCATGGAAGTTGACTCTGGTGTTACTAGCCTCCGTCCCCGTGTCGGTTATCGTTCTCCATCTCCTCAGCCGCCCAGTCCAGGTAGCAATTCACGCACAGAAGCAAGAGCTCTCTCGTGCGTCCAAATATGCATTCTCGGCCATCTCCGCGATCGACCTTGTCAAAGTCTTCAATGGGGTCGATCACGAAACATGGCAATACTTGGCTGCGATCAGACGGTCCATGCAACAATATCTCATCCAGGCCCGTGCCAATGCGTGTCAGCTCGGTTATGTCAAATTCTGGATCGACAGCCTTTTTGTTGTTGGGTTCTATTACGGTGCCGTTCTCGTTGGCCAGGGGCTAAATCCTGGTAGCGTTCTAACCACTTTTTACGCCGCTCTCGCAGCGCTGCAGGCCATCGAAGCATTTGTTCCCTTCTACCTCGTTCTAGCCAAGGGAACAGCTGCAGCTCAAGCTCTTCGCTCCGTTGCTCACAACATAGAAGACGGGCGGAGGATCTATCCTATGATGGGTGGCTACATTCCTAGAGGATGCATAGGCGACGTGGAGATGCGGAACGTAAGTGTCCTACTATCCTTTCTACTACCTCTCAATGCATTGATTGGGCTAACATTTCTCACAGATAAGCTTCGCCTACCCGTCGAATCCCTCGAAAATCGTCCTTCAGAAATCTTCTTTCCACTTTCGAGCCGGCGAACTCTGCTTCGTCGTCGGGAGAAGCGGTTCAGGCAAGAGTACACTAGGAAACTTACTGTTGAAATTCTACGAGCCGCTCTGCGGGGAGATCCTGATTGACGGCAACGCGATTAGGACTTTGGATATCGGCTGGCTTCGATATAGCGTTACTCTAATCCAACAGACTAGCGTGCTTTTCAACGATACCTTCTTCATGAATGTCGCCTTTGGACACATAACCCCCACGCGGGTCCCTACAGAGGAGGTCAAAGCCGCTTGCGAGACGGCACTACTACAATCCACGATAATAAATCTCCCTTATGGTATGGACACCAACGTAGGTGCTGGCGGTCACAATCTCAGCGGTGGACAAAAACAACGACTTGCTCTTGCAAGGGCCAGGCTTAGGGACCCTCCCGTTCTCATTCTCGATGAAATCACCAGCGGGCTGGATCCGGTCAGTCGAGGACTAATTATGGAGGCAATTAGGAGATGGCGTCAGGGAAAGACCACAATCATCATTACTCATGAGGTTGCTCAGATCAAGGATGACGACTTTGTCTATGTCATGGATGACGGATACGTTGTACAAGAAGGCGTGTACTCTGACCTCAAGAAGCAACGTCATGGCCTGCTTGCTCAGCTTGTCGCAGCTGCAACGGCGCCGGCGCCAAGTACAGGTCGCAACACCGCAGAGTTCAAAACCAGGCAGACAGGGAGTTCTATTGTTAATTTTTCCCGACCGTTGAGCGACGCGTCCCAGAATGACCCCTTAATCCCAGGGTCCCCTACCCCAGGTGAAGCGCTTCGCGGTGTACCATTTTCGTCTCATGACGTTTTTAGGATGGCCAGCCGCAGTTCCCAGTTGCGTTTACTTGGGGATCATCGTCTTCGCCATATGGACACCTCCGGAACACTCAATAATTTGGCTGCAGCGGGCCAAGATGCCCCAAGGAGGGGTCTCAGCAGGATGATAGCTACACTCAGCCGACAATTCATATCCACACGTGCGCCAACTCCCCAACAATCCGTAACATGGGGTTCCGACGAGCAGTCCCACACTCAATTATCCCCAATCAAAACCGGCAGCATCTTTCGTCTCCAGGCGCTTGGTGATACGGTACAAAATAGCCGACATGACTCTAGTTCTTCCGAGTCACGACACCAACGAAATCCGAGCCATGCTAGGATCGAACGTGGGCGAAGAATCGATTTAGGTACTACACAAGATGACAACCCGTTGAAAAATGACGAAGACATAGCATCTCTGTCCCTGATATCCATATACAAAACAGTTTGGCCATGTCTCGGGTTCAAAGAAAGGATCTTCATCGTAGTGGGGTTTTTCTTGACCCTCGTCGTTGCAGGTTCTGTCCCCGCATTCTCCGTTGTTTTTGCTAACCTGTTAGCTGCCCTCTACGAAAAGGATAATCGACTAGAGGTAGGTCAGAAATGGGCTATCATACTTTTAGGAATTGCTATAGCTAGCGCCATCGCTACGTCACTAAGTCGCTACCTCCTCGAGTGGGTTGGACAAGCTTGGATTAACGCTCTTCGTAGACAAGCATTCCACCGAGTGCTCCGTCAACCTAAAGCTTGGTTCGAGAATCCAACTCACTCGGCTAGCCGTATCAATGAATGCCTGGACCGTAACGCCGAGGAGATGCGGAATCTAGTCGGTCGGTTCGCACCTCTTCTTCTTGTCGTTGTCGTCATGGTTCTCGCCTCCGTCATTTGGGCACTGGCCATTTCGTGGAAGCTCACACTCGTGAGCCTGGCGAGCGGTCCCTTGCTTATTGCTGCTACAAAGGGATACTCGGCTATGACGAGCAAGTGGGAATTCCGTTGCAATAAGGCAGCGGAGGAGACCAGCGCCATAGTCACCGAGACCTTTACTAACATACGAGTCGTCCGAGCGTTGACACTCGAAGGCTTCTTCAACAGAAAACATGAAAAGTCGGCCCAACAAACATTCGAGCTAGGAGTCAGAAAGGCAATCGTTACGGCTACCTTATACGCGTGTTGGCAGTCCATGTTTTGGTTCATGATGGCTCTCGTTTTTTGGTATGCCACGGTGCTCTTGACCACCAACCAAGAAATCACGGTGCAGGAGATTATCCAGGTCGTTAATCTCCTAGTTCTGGGTTTGAGCACGGCCTCGAATACCCTCAATTCTGTTCCGGTCATCTCCGCTGCGCAGGCTACGGCCAGTCGACTCCTGTACTACGCATATCTCCCTCTAGATTCATCTCACGAGACAAGAGGCACAAAAACGTTGGCTCGTCCATTACCCATACGTTTCGATGGCCTCTCTTTCGCGTATCCCTCAAAGCGTAATTATCCCGTCTTGCGGAATCTTACGGTATCGTTCGACGCTGGTGTGTCGACCGCCATCGTCGGGCCGTCGGGCTGTGGCAAAAGCACCATCGCATCCATAATATTAGGTTTGCACGTTCCCAGTACATCTTCCACCTCTGTACATAGAGGGAGCTCCGTCCACCCTCTAATGTTTTCGTCCGTACCTTTCCAACAAGTCGATATCACCAAATTGAGAGCGCAGATCGGCTATGTCCCCCAGGCGCCGTTCCTCTTCCCAGCTTCGATAGCAGGAAACATAGCGTATGGGTTACTAGAAGACTCACCCCTTCGGACTCCAGCAAACATCGAGCAAGCAGCTCGTGAGGCCGGCATCCACGACTTTATACGTAGTTTGCCAGACGGCTACGACACGATCGTCGGCGATGGCGGACAGGCGTTAAGCGGTGGCCAGGCCCAACGCGTATGTATCGCCAGAGCCCTCGCGAGACGGCCCAAGATACTCGTGTTAGACGAGCCCACTAGTGCCCTAGATGCCGAGAGTGCTGAGGGAATCAGACGGACGATACAGCGTCTCCTCGATCCCGATCGATATAGCAACCGTGATAATTTCGTCGGCACGGGGAAGCATCACAAGCAGGAACGTCTCTGCGTCATCATGGTGACACACAGTCAAGAGATGATGAGGATGGCTGACCGCATCATCGTGATTGACCTCGGTCGCGTCGTTGAGTCAGGGACGTATGGAGAGCTATGCGAGAAGAAGGGAAAGTTCGCCGAGCTTATTAGTGGTGGGGTATGGATGGGTAACAGAAATACGACCACACCACAGAAACGACCAAGCACTAGGAAATTCGATCAAGATAGTGCGAGACAGACGAACGATCTCCCTCTGAGACGAAATAGCAGGGGAGGCGAGGAGCAATTTTCGGTTAGCGCTAGGTGGATCGGCGCTCGTGATGTCGATTGGAGTCCTGAATCGGGACCGTCCACGGGTATCTTGAGCCCGATGGCTAGCCCCTTTAGTCGGCCGTCACGGAGGAGAGAACATAAAAGCAGTGGAGACGTTTAATTCCCACCCTATGGCTGTGGATACTGCCTTGGTATTCACATGTGTATATTTTATGTCCTTGAACAATGAATCCTTTTGTTATCATATGTTCCCATAGACCTATCACCAACTAGGGTTCCATTCTTCCTTCAGTACGTACAAGGCACCCATTTTGCCTTGAAATTGAAAATGGCAGTCGGCAGGACCTCACATGACCATTGTGCCGGGCAAGCACAAGGCGTAGCCGCATTTCGACTAGCAGTCCAAGCAGTACTTATTCGAAAACCTAAGAGATGATCAGCACTATATCGCGTCATGTGGCATCCGCCTTCTCTTACCCATCCCACACTGGGGGTCCGGCAATTGTATAGTTCTGCGCAAAATATCAGTCATCAAAAGCACTGGTACTCAGCCATTAAGAGTATGACCATACCGTGACATCCTTCATGTCATCCGCATAAATGTCGATAAAGATGGACGGATCTAATTCCTATCAGTCTCATAAAAGTACCTATACAGTCCTGAGGGGGTAAAGAAAAGCACATACCATCCTCAGCATAAGCCCCAGGAAATCTAACCAGATATCTCTGCGGGGGGGACGCCGTCCCTGTGCCACTAACGTTGAGATGGGCGCACTCGGGATAGAACTGCGGTCGTTTCGCGATATGGATGCTAAGAATCTCGTGCCGCACGATATACAACCCCGGCTTGAGCGTGGCTGGGATTGTCGCGGGCCAGAGATCCGGGCTGCCGTCCCAGTTTTGGAATTTTGACTGATACCATAGGCCGCTCTCTAGCCCTCCTTCCAACACTTTCATCATCTAGCGTCAGTACCTTCGTCATTACAGGAAAGCAGGATGGGAAACGCCTCAGGTGGAAACATGGAAACACGAAGCGAAAACTCACAACCAGCTTCCCATATCTTGAAGAAGTCGAGCTTGTTCACGTCGACGTCCTCGCACGAGTCGCCGCACGCGGCGAGCCAGACGCTCATGGGGCCGACGGGGTGCAGCCACCACCAGTAGACGGCAGTGAGGTCCTCACCGGCGGCGATAGGGATGTACGACGGCGGGGCGGTGCCGGGTGTATTGCACGCCATGGCTGTGTCATTGATGAAGTTGATGGGCTCGATCGAGGCCCAGATCCGCTGCGTCATCCACGGCTGTCCCTCCTGGGACTCACGCGGCTGGTCCGGGTCATAGCTGCGCTTGTATTTCGTCTCAGCACTCTCGCGTGTAGACTAGTGCGAATAAGAGACAATGGAAGGAAGGAAGAAGGGAAGAAAAAAAGGTATACACCGACCCTCTGTACCATGTCTCGCCGACTGTGTAGTTTGCTAGGCCGCCGTGGCCGACGACATGGTTCACGAATAATAGGAGCGATACCAACGATGGTATGAGAGACATGGCGGCGAGTCTTGGCAATGCTTTGCCTCGCTTCACCGTAATGAAAAGACGCTATGTTTTGTGAAGTCCTCGAAGCGAGGTCTAGGTATAACCAGTCACCATTACGAGAACCAGCATGAACACAACTACAGTACGCTAAGTACCGATGCCGCTTGGCGGTTGGAGCAAACTATGTATATACGTTATCAACTGCTCTGCGTTGAGCCACTAGCTTACATTTTAGGCAACATGTGACATATGCTTCGTAGTGGCCGGTGAGTGTGGTGATGGTTTGAGCTGTTTGGTCGTACAGTATGGAAATTATGTGAGAGGTGATGCTATTATTACGATTAATCCTCATATGGTAACTCGGAGTGTCGATGACATGGGTCCAGCATCCTTTCTAGTCACCGGCTATTTACTCCAGCCTCACAGCAATTGGGCGGGGAAATATGTGATTTCACAGAGCTGCTCAGGTAGCAATCCGATCGCTGGTAGTATTTGAGCGTCGTTTATCTGGCTAAGAACATATGAGTGTTTAGCTGACTACGCCTGTGATATATAACGGGTAAGCCGAATTCACAGTTCGAGACGCTCGAAATGGACACAGTTGGTATTTCCAGCAGAGTCCACATATATGTATATAGAAAAGAAACATGAAATAGAGAAGTAGCTAGTCTACGAGCTCATACCGGACTAAAGGAGGACGTATAAGAGCTACGGACAAGCAGCGCCCGAAACATTTCACTCAGCTACAACAGATGAAACATTGCCAGGCGCGAACCCAACCACGCCCACGCACGATGAGCTGTGGGGCGGCTAACGATTGGGCCTCTGAGGATCAGTCTTGGAGACTTTGTTTGAAAATAACCCGCGGTACGACGCTATGAGGAGCGGCGGTGTCCAATAAACGGGGGCCCCAGGGTAAAAGCTCCGTGATCCGCAGCCGGCAAAATAGGGGGCTCAGCCATATTAACCCCATCTCCGGGATTTGGAGGCGTAATCTTATGCTAACTGGATAAAACAAGGCTCTCCAGACCCGTTTACCAAATTGCCAAGCGCACCTCGATGATTCGTCTTGCTCGAGACTATCCACCTCGGGAGCGTGGCGACCAAATGATAGGACGTGGGACTATGGGAATAACGCTCGTGCCTGAATGCCCACGTGTGCTCGAATCGTACCATGCAGTTCTAGTCGCCTCCACGACGGGGATCCGACGAGCCAGATAATCTGGGGAAGTGCAGACGTATGGATGGATGTATCATGACAGCCTGCGTGAACAACAGGCAAAAGCCCGTCGGGTGAAGTGGCGCTGGGCACACCCACATATAAGTATTCATCTGGGGTGTTTTCTGCCTTGAGCTGCTTCGCTTGTTTACCTTTGAATCAACCCCCTCGGTTAAACAAGCCCGACATAGCACTGCCAGCACAGACAGTCTTTCCCAACATGGTCCGCCTCCTGACCAGCGCCGTCCTGCTGGGCACCTCAGCATGGGCCCTCCCCTACGTGGGCGAGATCTACGAGCGACAGAACGGCTCGGCCTGCAGCGTCAAGGACAACTACCCGGCGGTGAACGTGGCTAAGCTGCCCGACCCCTTCACCTTCGCCGACGGCAGCAAGGTCGCCTCGCAGGCCGACTGGAAGTGCCGCCAGGCCGAGATCAGCAAGCTGCTGCAGCAGTACGAGCTCGGCGACTACCCGCCGCCGCCGGACAAGGTCGAGGCCACGCTGAGCGGCAGCACGGTGTCGGTCAAGGTCACGGTCGGAAGCAAGACGGCGACGATCAGCACCAGCATCAAGAAGGGCAGCGGCGCGTCGCCGGGCCCGGCCATCATCACCATCGGCGGCTCGTCGCTGCCGATCCCCGGCACGGTCGGCACGATTAACTTCGGCAACGACGCGTGGGCGGGCCAGTCGAACGCGCGCGGCTCGGGCGCCTTCTACACGCTCTTCGGCAACTCGCACTCGGCGGGCGCGCTGACGGCGTGGGCGTGGGGCGTGGACCGGCTCATCGACGGGCTGGAGCAGCTGGGCGCCGCCACGACGGGCATCGACACGACGCGGCTGGGCACGACGGGCTGCTCGCGCAACGGCAAGGGCGCCTTCGTCGTCGGCGCGCTCGTGCAACGCATGGCGCTGACGCTGCCGCAGGAGTCGGGCTCGGGCGGCGCGGCCTGCTGGCGCATCTCGGACTCGGAGGAGGGCAAGGGCAAGAACATCCAGACGGCGCACCAGATCGTCACCGAGAACGTGTGGTTCAGCCCGCGGCTCAACACGTACGTGCGCGCCGTGCCGACCATGCCCGTCGACCACCACATGCTGGCCGCCCTCGTCGCGCCGCGCGGCCTGTTCATCGCCGAGAACGACATCGACTGGCTCGGCCCCGTGTCCACGACCGGCTGCATGAAGGCCGGCCGCCTGGCCTACAAGGGCGCCGGCGTCCCCAACAACATGGGCTTCTCGCTCGTCGGCGGCCACAACCACTGCCAGTTCCCCTCGTCGCAGCAGGCCGACCTCACCTCCTACATCAACTACTTCCTCCTCAAGAGCGGCACTGCGCCCGGCGCCGTCGAGAAGAGCAGCGCCAGCGTCGACGTCACCGAGTGGGCCACGTGGACCGTCCCTACGCTCGCCGCATAAGGAAAATGAACGACGTGGTCGAGGTGGAAAACGAAATGGTTGGCGTAAAATCAGCAGCATGTTAGTTAGCTCTTGTGGCACTGGCACACACACACACACACATGGCGATCAGTCGAACATGGGTTGTTTAGTTTACATATTCCCGACTTTGTAAATACGAGAGATGTAACATCAATCAATCAATAGGCGACCGAAGAAATCCTTTTCTGTCTGTGTCCGTCCGTGCCCGTCCGTGAAAAACGTCCTGGCCCCTGTCTTGCGCGCGGGGTCATCTGAATAGTTTTATTCCGCAAGCCATGTCCGGAGCGATCCTTCGAGATCCTCGCCCTCGAGCCCCAGTAAGTCGAGGGCGTTGTCCGGGCCCTCCACGGCTAAGCCAGCACCGTCACCGAAGATGCGTTTGCGCAGGAAATTGGAAAACGCGCTGTAGTCCCCCTTGCCGAGCTTCTCCACGCCGATCTGCTGCTGCTCCGACGCGGGGAGGTGGTTGACGGTCCACTTCGCCCCCGTGAGCTTCTCGGCGATCTCCAGGACTTGGTTCTGCGTCGGGTTGAACGAGGCGATGGAGATGTAGCGATTGACCGTCCGCTCCGGATTCTTCAACACGGCGGCGACGGCTCTGCCGATGTCAGGTAGGTTACTCGCCTGATACGGCTCGTCCCCGGAGTCGAATATGGTGGCTGTCTTTGTAGTTTTATCAAGGCCAATAGATCCGTGCTCGAGACCCTGATCCAAGGAGACAAATCAGTTAGTAGAGTGCTTTTTCCAGATACTGTTTATGGTGAATAGAATAGATTCAATTCTCACCCAATCGAAGAATACCCCCGTCGAAATACCCGTCCAGGTGAACGATGGGTTCTGCTTCGATTTCTCATGAATGTAGTTCAACGTCTGGATCTTGCCCTGTAGAATCGTCCGAATCGGCTCCTTGCCCAGGAATCTCGTGTTGATTCCGAATTCCGAGGGGATGATACGCCTCACACCTGCTGCGACAGCGGCGTCGACGAGCGGTCGCTGGCCCGCAACGGCAACTGAGGCGATGGTAGAGACAAGCGCATCTTGGTTCTGGAGAGCAGACGTCAAGGATTCGACAGATGCATAATCAACCGCCTTCGACACCACCCCGGCAGGGAAGGTCGACGTTGAACCCTCGCGTGTCAGGACCGTCACCGCGAAACCAGCGTCGACGAGCTCGCTGACGGTGGCTGGGCCAAGATTGCCTGACCCCTGACCCCGTTAACATAACCGCCGGGCATTACAGTGGGATGTCACCTTACCCCAACAACTGCGACGTTCTTGATTGGACTCCCCATAGTGGACAAAGCTTTCCTAGCCTAAGAGCCCGCAGCGTTTATTTGTATTGTTTTGTATTGAAGTAGGGAGGTAGGTAGGGTGCTGTGTCTAGATCTGGTCGGTCAGTCGATCGGTCAGCTCCTGAGCCTCTTATTTATACCTGTTCCGGCCATACCCGATAGAAGTTGCCGTGAATACGTAGATCTATCTCCGCACCAACAAGCCCGTGCGAGCCAATTGAGGGGAGCGATTGATAAGACGCGGCAGTGAGTTCTGTAGCGTTTGCCAGATTTCCTAACATGATGCTAATATTGCGTCATGAAGAGAACTGCGGGTGCTGGGCTGATTCGGAGGCGCTGGAAATAATGAGACAAAGATTGTCGGTTTAATGCTTATTAATGATTGAAGACTAGTCATCTTCAGCTGAACACCAGGCAATGTTTAAGCTCATGATCCCTGCGTTGTGCCATGGTAGTAGGTACTTTTCAGATGACACTTCCCAAAAATAGTAGAACATTGGCGCACGCATGAGCCGCAAACCTAGGAACAGCGCTGGTAAATTGTTGCTTGAATGATATGTTGCCGATGCCTTTGTTACATGAATGTTATGTCCTTTCATGATCGTCGAATACCATTGAAGAGGACAGAAGATGCATGCTACCTCGAGGCGGCAGAGTCACATGTTGAACTACAAATTCAAAAGGTCAAAACGGAATGGTATCATTAAGAATTATAGTTAAGAAAAACGCGACGTCTGTCGCTGGGGCGCGAGCTCGATTTAACCCTCTACGTGCCCGTCAATTTTATCTTCCGAGAATCCGAATGCGACGCTGCTGGTGCCATATATACATAGTCCCATCTCTAGTAGTTGTACTTGTAACAGAAGCGGCCCTGGAGGGTGCGTAGGATGTCGCGGACGCGGGCGTCGGGGCACTTGCTGCCGCAGATGCCGCCCATGTAGATGACCGTGTCGAGGGTCAGGGGAGGGCAACCGTCATTGGCCGCGCAGCCACTGATGGTGGTGCGGCGCGAGACGTTTCCGAGCTGCCACTTACGGAAGACGTAGTCCACGTACAGATGGTGCATGAAGAACACCGGGTCACCGGGGGAGGCGATGGCGTCCGCCATGGTGGCACCGACACCGTTGTGGCCCTGGGCGTGGAAGCTGATATTTCCGTTAATAAACTTACGGACAAAGCGGAAGAACGAGTGAAACTTACGTGAATTCGACACAACTGTGGAAATCCGGGTAGCTTGTACGGGCCAGGCAAGTGTTGTAAGAGTTAACGCCGGTCTGGCTGGTGATTCCCTCGTTCACAGCACGCTGGACACAGTGAGGGTTGTTGATGGTCTGGCCAGGTCCCAGGTTGGACTGGAGACCATTGAAAGCCTGTGAAAGGGTGAGTATAAAGGTTCGACGTGTAGACACGTGGGTGTTTATATCCAAGTTAGACTTACGCCATTGTTAATGCAGGTACCACGGCCGTTGGTCGGGCCAGGGAGGGTACCAAAATATTGAGGGGTGAAAATAGTTGCCTGAGCGAATCTTCCAGCCCATTTCTTCTCATCCCACCACTATTGAGACCAGTCAGCATACTATTCTTCCAAGGCAAATTGTGAAATAAAGTGTCGAAGGTATTTATAGGCTCTTATACACCAGGGTCGGAACAGAGGGATGCCGCATGGGAGATTTAATAAGACAAGACTACTTACTGGCATCGCTCTGTTGAAGCCGCACTCATCACGAAGCACCTGTTCAAAGGCCCAGACGAAGTAACGGTGCCACAGGAGGAACTTGTGTGTCTGCTGGCTGGTGCTTCGACTGTGGATGTTAGGGGAATAGCTCTGGTGAAGGCGGACGAAATCCTCATATCGGTTCTTGGAGGGGCTAAATTTGCCAGACGCGGGTCTCTTGATCAGGCACTGGATGGCACTGACGAAGGCTTGCTTGTCCGAAGCCGAATAATCGTCCCATTCATAACGGACAGCGGGGTTGGCACAGTCGCCCGCATCTCTAGCTTCGATGACATCCTCAATAAGGTCCTCGACCGGAACGTCTTTGGGTTCCAGGCCCGCGGGTTTGAAGTAATCATCAAAGATATCTTCGACGGATGTAATAGTGTCCTTAGGTCCGCGGTTCTTAAACATCGGTTTGAAATGTTGGACCTCATCCTTGAAATCCTCTTTGAAATCAGCAATGTCTTGTGCCCAATCCTTTTCCCATGTCTTTCCGACCCTTTCCAGCCAATCCTTCAAGCTGGACTCGTGTCCAGGGCCGAAGATGGGGAGGACATCGAAGTTGTTTCCGCCCAGATCCTTGAATTGCGAGGCAGCAGCAGGTTCGACATAGTGGACTTCACCGAATGTAGCGAGCGGCCAGCCTTGTTCGGAGCGCTGGTTGAGAGTGAAGCCGATATCAATACCGGCCTTGGCCTCTTCTTGGGAAACCGAGTTCACCTGACCGAATTCGGAAAGCGGGATGCCATCCTCGCGCGGCGGGAGTGAGGCCGCGGTCACAGCGGACGCGCACAGAGCAGTGGACAGCTTCATGATCGGCGTCGTTGGATTTTCAGCTAGACGGCCCTATGTGATTGCGAGCGGCGATTGACGTAGCGATCAATACCCAACAGGAGGCGATCCAAATTCCCGGGGACGTCTGGCCCGGTATTTATGATCCTCGCGCTTATTCTGATTAGTATTACAATTAGGGGCTTGTCGACCCAAAAAGGATCCTACACGCGATCCCGCATTTCCACATTTCGGCCCAGGCTGTTTTCTCAGTAGCCTTCTTTTCAGGTCCGCTGCAGGAGGTGGAACTCGCCTCGCCCAGAGCAGGAAACGACCAGGGCCACCAACGACACACGATACGAGGCCTAGCTTTGCCAAGGCAGCTAGTTCCCTAATCGAGAAAGGCCTAGACGGGCAAGACGGCGACAGTAAAATTAACACCTCCCTAGCGGTCCATCACTGCAGATGCTACGTGGGTCGATACCGCTCCTGCGTCCAGGGTGGTAGTCGTGGCGACCTGCCAGGTTCAGTCTGTCCAGACACCCCTGCATGGGCTGTGTTGTTGTGGTTCATTTCCCAGGTGGAAAAGTGGGCTGAGGGTAGCCTACCGTTTCTCTGCTGTCGACTCGACATTGGTCAATTCCAGTAGGACTATTACCGTATACCCGCGGAGAATATGTGACTGGCCAGGCTGTGATGCTGTGCTTATTATCTGTTATGGCAGTTAGCAATCCTGTCATCTCACACTCCACACCTAGTGTAAGTACCAGAACTCCTTCTTCTAGGAATCGATTGATACAAGCTATTAATGGAACCGTAAGAAGGCTTTATTACTTACAGCAGCGCTTGTTGGCTCAAATGCAGCGAATACAACGTTTCAACTGGGTCAACTTCATGCGGTCTTATCCCCTTCAAAACCCCCGAGGTTCGTACAGTTAGTTCCAGTGTACTTACATAGTATTGCGCCACGTTTTACACATGAGGCTAAACCTGTTTGAGAGGAGATCTACTGTATTTTGTAGTATGTAAGGGACGGACAACGAAGTACCACAAAGCGTTTCGCCGTTGTTAAAAATACATTTAGCCCTTTCTCATTGCTACTTGCTAAGTTAGTTTAAGTTAGGTCTGCATTTGATATCCAAATCGGGGTCAAGTCAGGTACAATACCTAAGCTCAATGGTTTAGGACGCCGTGTCTCCGAATCATGTAAGTAAATGTGTGTCTAGAATTACAGAGTACTATGTAATTGCTGGTTGGGCTGAGACTTTTTGCGGTGACATGCAATTGAGTGGTGGGGTAAGGCTTCATGTGCAGAATCTACGGTACACTCGTCACTTGGTGGATATGGGACGAACTGGGCAAAGCTAGGCTAGCTGAGGAAAAGGTTTACGTTCGGGGCTGGCCCGGGGCTCTCGGGTGCCCCCTGACCATTTACAAATAGTTGGCTTTTTAGGCGTTGCTGGGTCTCATAGCCTGGCCCAATGGGAGGCCTACGACTTGTGGCTCTCGTCGGCCAAATTGGGTTCGTTGATCTCAGCTTGGTCGCGCCGTTGTCCTTCAATCTCCTCAATACGAGTTGGAACTACGAAGCAGCGAGTCAGGGCTCGGGAGAGTGTGCGTTTTGGTGGCCTTCGGAATACCATGCTGTGCCCAAAGACTCATCGCAGGTCACCGCTAGATTTTAATAAAACATTGTAATGCTCACCGTCAGCAGTACACGTGTAAGTTGATCGACCCCTTTCAGTGGTATCTCGGGTGGATAACCCGAGCAGAACCCGAGTTACACTACGAAGCAGCGCATGTTCGGAACTTTTTACTCAGACGAGTAAAGTACACTTCGCAGTACCTTAGGGGTCAGTTGCCACGAGCTTGAAGGCATCTAAAGATTGTGCACTAATTTCGCTCCCACTCGCCAAAAATTCCCCTTACGTCACGATGTCAACACATAGTAGTGGTATGAGGTCTTTCACATGCTACTTTTTGTGGCGCAATGTCCCAGCTTCCCGGCTCCCCTCTTCACTTTGCCAAGAGGCTATCACGATAACAAGTATGTGGTGGTGTCGTTCAGTATCGGTCTTGTCCAAGAGTCATCAATTTTTGATCTCAATTGGCGCTCAATCACGGCGTATCGGAATGTGGACTAGAAAACTGGGCGCCCGTATTTTTCGATCGGCTATGACGGTTTGCCCAATAGTACCGTATTCTGCAACTATAATAGCCGATGGTGGGGAACGGCTAGACAAAAGAAGGCTTTCTGTGACCATCGTCCTTGATTCCGCACTCTATCTACTAAACTATCATAGCCTAAGCGAATAGCGAGCCCACGAGTACTTGCTTCCGCTCTAACTAGTATACTACTTGTTATCGTAAAGAATACTACTGCCAGAACCAATACGATGGTATGTCGTCCGGCTTTGTAGCCCTCGCATCACACGTCTTGTGTTGCTCAGCGGGACCGGAGTATAAACGGCACTATCGCGACAACGGGCGAGAACACAACAGTGCTCAGCAAAAGAGCGCCGTGCTGTGGACCAAGAAATAACCACTTCAGAGCATCTCGGCCCACACTCGCTGGTTGCTAGTGTCACACGTGTGTCATGTTCACGCCAGGTATTTCTCCGAGGGAGCTCGAATCTAAGGACGGACGGCACAGCAGCGCAAGAAACGTGCCGTGCCAACAATGAGATCATGGCGAGCTGTTTGCTGCAGTCCGCATTGCTTATGCATGAAGTGATTTCATAAGGTGCAATACGAGGGCGTCAAGAGTAACTAACTACAACTTGCCGTAAGTACACTCAAGTCCGACTACTCTATTTTAGTCCGCCCTATGCGCCATTACAGCATACCTTGTCGCCTTATCAGATTGTCGAACAGAGTATTATAGGTGTGATCTCTTGGCTACGATTACCTAGTCCAACTACGAGTATCGTATGTCGTCATGAGATGCGTGTGATTGGGGTGAGCCTTCGATGAATTCTGAACTGCTCTCACGAACGTCGGTCAGTCGATGGAAGCATATGCCAGCGTTACATTCTACGTAGCCGAGGTGCTGAGTAGAGCTGTCATCGAAGTTGGTGTGTCGCATCGAAGCTTGCATAGTACACCCATCAAGAAGCTAGAAGGCTGAGGCCCCAATAAACCCTTCATGTCGCACACTTGTTACCCTGGGAACGAGCTGTACAAGATGATGGTAATAGTAATAGCCCCCGCGACTAAGAAGAGAACAAATTGGGTATTATGTCGAATGAGCCGCAAATACAGAACTTTGAAATCCTCACCATCACCATTCATCATTCTCAAGCCTGCCCTCAATGAAAATAATAAAAAGTAAAACGTACTGCGCCGTCCTGCGAAATGAAGCATAAGCGTCGCCTCAAAGCGACAACCTTGCCTACAGTACCTATACGAGTTCAATCCATGCAATCGCAGCTTGGCACGCCCGTAGGCGGTCCAGCTCGTTCGGTCAGTCGCTCCACAGCTACACTACGTTATAGTCTCACCGCAGCATGACAGACAGACAGGACAGCCTTGTCTATCTAGATCTGACATCTCTCCTTCACACCACCACCGGAGCCGTCTTCCGGTCACATAGCCTAACTATCGTGGTCACGAGGTCGCGAATTTCTTACGATCCATGAGTAACAATCGTAACGAGGCCTTCATCCAGCCTAATGCTGCTTGAAGCTCGCGAGATACTTCTGTATTGGGCCAGAGGACTAGTTGAGATTAGGGCTGATGTAATTAAGCCCGCCGTTGACATTAATTGATTGCTTGGCGCCCTCGAAAGAAGCCCGGGCGTTGATAGCAGCTTAGTTTGGAGTTGTGATATCAGTCACAAGGATGACCGACTCACTCGTCGAGCCGAAGGACCAATCAAGGTGCAATTGTGATGAAGTCACATAATGTCCTTAAACCGGGTCGCGATTTACCAGTGGCCGCGTACAGAATGCGGCAATTGTATCACCACATATACGGTATAGTCGACAGCCCCCCGTCGCACGTAGCCCGTGGAGATAGGTGCCCGTCGTCCGGTATCCTCTCATGTCAATCTTGGCCGAAAAAGTGCATGAACACTTTGATTCATCTCCACGGATTTTCGGCGACCCGGGAGTTTACGACAATGTCGAAGAGAGCAGGTCCCACGTCGTCGTACCGAGGCGCGCTTATGGCGGAATATATTGGGTGCATGGAGCTCGGCGTGGTCCACGTGTCTTTCAAAAACAGGTACGGAAGACAAAATGTAAGACAGAATGTCGTACGAACCGCGGAGAGTAAAAAGATCTATAAAACAAGATAGGTAGGTGTCTATCAACCAACCAACCGGGCTTCCCAGCTGGTGTCTCACCTCGGGATCGGAATTTTATTAGAGAATAATACCGCTTTCGTCTGACGACGAAGTCTCGCTGTCGACTCTCGTCCGCCTAAGTAAGCAATAGTATTAGATCTTGTACTCCTCTTTCCCAGTTTTTCTTCACTAGCCGATGTCTCAGAGTTGTCAGCCCTAGCACCTGACGAAGTTACGTCACTCGTATTTCTACAATTGCTTGTTATGTCGACGAGGCTTGAAACACATGGCGGGGTGGCTTGCATTGGACAGCCTCAGCTGGATAGACAGACTATGGGAAATTATTGTAGCGCCCTTTTCGATTATCACGGCATCTATGCCCATAAAGCGACCACCGCCGATGACTTGTATGCCTAACCGACGCCGCCACAGAGCAATATCACTCGTTATAATAGATTAGAAGACCGACAGGTCTTGCCTGTGTTCACATGTGGAAATCTATGCCGCGGTGGTGGTAACATACTCGACGCACTCGTGCCATGGAAAGATGTACCGAATCCACGACGACGTCTCGGCCACACCGCAAGCACACAAGACATCGAGTTTACATTTCATAAGACCGCATATATCAATTGGCTTTTCAGTAGCTCCTTATCAGGTGCGACGTGATCCTTGCTAGATAGTACAAACGCCCCGACGAGTGGAAATCATAGAAACGAAAGGCCAGCATGATCCAGGTGAGGTAAAACTCGAATATCCGGTGTGTTATGACAGATGAACAATTACATGATGACAGGCAGCATGTTCCACCGCGACCCTATCTGCTGGTCCTTAACCTCTGGTCATCTCTAAACTGTTCTCTTCTCTATCATCGGACTACGCATATACGTAGTCCCAGAATGTATTTGGCTTCGTCTGGCCAGGAGGCGCCTTATAATCCTTACCCCCGGGAAGGTTGTAGTCGTACGAAGCGATTGGTGGTTCGTCATACGGGCCAGCGAGGTCGTAATTGTAGATGAACTTCTTCTTGCCATCAGCTGCGACCTCGGTACGCGTGTTAGGCAGGAGGGCCTCCACTGTTATGCGGGCATTGTAGTCGAGGGAGGCCATAAGTGTCCAGGCGTTGATGCCCGTCAACTCGATCCTTTGCTGAAATGGGTTGACCCACTGTGTCATACTCTTGATGGTGGTGGTGCGACTAAATTCCATCCCCGAGGTAAACCAATCTATGACTGTAGCGCATAAAGTTAGTAATTTCTTGGATTTCCTACACGATCTTGGTCGTCTAGGTGGGTATGAAAGTCCAGAGTACATAGTTGAGTCCGGGACAAAAATTCTTGCCCCAGAATGAGGGCGAGGTAGAGGAGAAGGGAATCGAATCTCACTCACTCTGGTTAATGAGAGACTTGACTATGGCAAAACTGCGCTCTCCGGATGTCGCCTCATCAGGTGGCATAGGGCTAGAGAACACCTCCATGATCCCGGCGTTATCTAAATTGAAGCCTGCTTTGCCCCAAAATTCGTGAAGACGGTACCGCAGCCTTTCCATCCGCTCCTGGATAGGCGGGTGTCGCCCGCTGGCATCAGGGGTGGGGGAACGGCGAGAATCGATGATGGCGTACGCTATTATTTGATTGAAGTAGTCTACCTGCTCAGGAAGAGCCTGTGAGAACCACACGACGATGATCCAGTCACTGCCCCACTCGTCTTCTACCCAGATGGGCAAAATAATCCACGGTCGCTTCGTTACGTCGGCGAAGAACCGGTATATCATCTCATCGGACCCTTGTTTCACAGGCAAATGATATACTTTCTTTTCCATCGTTTTGTACATGGCATCTTTTGCCGCTTCGTCGGCGCTCCATAGGTCTGGGCCATTCGGGGAGGCAATGTGCAGATATCTGCGTGCCTCTCCCGGCATGCACTTCCATAGGTGGTCGAATGCGATGTCCAGGGCGGGCGCTTTGATAGGAGCGTTGCGAGAGACCTGGAGGCTCGAGAGCGCACTCCTCGTGCGGAACGTGTGGTTGACGTAGCTCGGGTAGGGAACATCTCGTTTCCGCCTCTTATCTTGGGGGATAGGATCGTACGTCCCGTCCGTGACCGTCCATCCGTGGGACATGCGCAAGGTGTATTCGGGTACTACGTCTGGTTTCTTGACCGGCTCGGGAGTTTGTTGCCCCGAAGGAGGAACTGAGTCATCCATATTCCCGGTGCTGTCTGGAGGAGTCATATTGTTGCCCTCATTGTCGTCCTTGTCAATGATCTTGCCTTTGAGTGCATGCCTGTAGAACAGCTTTTCGTAGACCAAGCCGGGCGGGTGTTTCCCGTTGTAAGCAGCGGAGGCATCTTGACCAGCAAATTGGAAGATGGCCTGTTTACCGCCCGGATGCTCATTAAGCCAACCTGCTCTTGATCAGCATTTTCTCGGTACAGATGATGGGTAAAGGGGGGGGATCTACTTGTCACATCCCATACGTTACGATCGATTCTCACCCAGCAATCTTGCTCGGTATTGTGTTTCGCAACTTCCGCAGCGTCAATCACCTTGATCTCGGCGGCCATATTTTCCTACTTGATCATGAAGAGAATAAAATATTGCACAAGTTACAGAAGGAAAGAAATTTATCGGCGCCGGGTCCAGGAGTAGGCAACCGAGTGGGACGCGGATCACTCGTTTACTATAGTAGGTTTCAAAGAATTCGGCTTGCCTAGCTTTCAGCACAATTGCAGCACGAGGTGCTGGCAACTTTAAAGGTATAGAACAATGGGCATGGCTGACAGCAAGATATGCATTCCTGAAGATGCCCGGACCAGGTGTCTTGGGACACTGGTTGCGGGTGGGCGGTCTTTGTCACCACACGGTGGAGGTCTCAGAACTGCAGTCTTTGTCGACGACGAACGTTTGCGAGCGAGGGGAAGAAAAAAGGAAAAGAAAGAGAAAGAGAAAGCTGCGTTCTAAGCACGTTATGAAAGTCATAGCCTCCACAAGCGACGGGACTGGGAAGCCTGAACCCATGGGGCGTCTAATGTGATAACAACTTAGTATCAAGGTATGTCGTCAACTTACGGTGCCTAAAGTGCTAGGTAGGTAGGTGTCTTGACCTAGTTAGTCACTCGCGATGAAGGTGTACCCGACACGAAATGCCGTCTTTAGCCTTTTTGATGTCGAGAAGGGTGTCTGTGTTTCTAGCGTACTGTTGATCTCCTGTCGTTGCGATCGGGCACACCAGTTCGTGACTTTGTCGCCAGCGCACCTGTGGGTACAAATAAACTTGCCTAGGGCGTCTGTAATGAGCTTTTTATAGAGGAACTTAGCACAAGTACTTATTGTTGGGTTTCGCATCGTCTAATAACCAACCTGCCCATCCCCATGTTCGAGTGATGGGAGTTGAGGTCATTGGATAGCTACGGTCCACTGTCATCCATTGATGGGTGCTGCCCGCATTGTTATACAGATATAATTGCTGCTTGCATGTATATCCAGCATACCGGGATGGGATATCCGTCTACCGCGTAATCACGTAATCTCTCAGTTGCCAAGGAATGGAAACCCGCCAAGATCATATCAATTAAACGGCCAGGCGCGTCCCTGTTAATTGCGTCGCGCTTTCGCAAGGGTAAGTGCACGGCAACCGCGTTTTATATAACTTGGGCTATAGCTCGAGTACCTCGTTCACATCACTTCATCCTCTCGTTCTCTACCCACGTTGTTCTTATTCCTCACCTTGTTGCCGGCAATTGGAGAACGGCTCAAGCCCGGATTGTCTTCGATCCCATCCTGTGTACCATACTAAATCAGATCTGTCTTGCCCGTTACTCTCTAATTCTGGGCGTCTCCTGAGACTATACTTCTATATCGCTTCTTGCTGCTTGAGTGCTGGCGTGGGTTGTATATTTTGCTGGCGCTCATCGTTCGATACCTACCGTGTAGACCGAATTGCTCGAGTTGGCACGACGTGAAGTCTGAGTAGTTTGCTTGGTAACCCCCGCGTCTGGGCAGCGCGCGTTTGTCAAGATGGGCGAGACGCGAACCCCAGCCAAAACACCCTCGCTGTCGAGGAAGCCCAGCTCTGCCTCGGCTTCGTCCTCGACAGCAACACGCAAACAGCAGAGCATCTTGGGTTTCTTCGCCAAATCCTCTCCCACCGCTCCCTCCAAATCCTCCACCACCACGACGCCAACCGCCGCCACCTCGGCCCGCTCGTCCTGCCTCCAAGAGACTACAAAATCCAATTCGCTCCAGCTGAACAGGAGCAAGAAGCCCTCCAACGCCACGCCCGTTCCTAGCAGCGACGCCATCGAGCCTTCCAGCTCCCAAGAGAATCACGGGTCTGCGAGCGTCACGCCCACTAACAAGGTACCTAGCTTGAACCCCGTTCGCCCACGTCTGTCGCACTTGCTAAGAGAGATGACATGAAGAAGCCGGTTGCGCCCGTCAAGGTCGTCATGGGTAGCAGTCCTTCGCGCAAGGCATGTTTGACCCAATCGCACCCTTCCGTGGCTGAGTCCCCTCGACTAACAAATATGGTATATTAGGCCAGGAAGACGGTCAGCTACGCCGAGTCTTCCGACGACGATGACGATGAAGACATCTTTGCCGCACTGGAAGCATCGCGCTCCCGACGTCGTGGTCGCCAACGGGCCCAACCAATCGTCGAAGAGGACGAGGATGATTATAAAGAGGCAGACGAGGGGGCTGCCTACGAACAGGATGACGACGGTATGTCCCCAACGAGAATAGTGTGCCCCTCGAAGCAGCATATTCTAACATTTACCACGCCAAGATGAAATGGCCGACTTTGTAGTCTCGGATGACTCGGATGCCCCATCCAAGAAGAGGAAGCGACCGACCAAGACCCCAACGGCACGAAAACGATCGCATGCCTCGCCGCCCATCCGGAAGATGGAGGACAGCGACGTGGAAGAAGATGCGCTGTTGGAGGATGTGCCCTCGACCTCGACCGCACAGAAATGGGCCTACGACCCCGACAGCGTCGATCCTGTCAAGCCGAGGGCGGCATCCACACCAAAGCAATCGGCAAACAAGGTCAAGGCACACACCCGCGAGCCCGAGGAGCGATACTCTTGGCTTGCTAAGATCTCAGACATCAATCGCCACCCGCCGGACCATCCTGACTACGACCCCTCTACCGTCTATGTACCGCCCATGGCCTGGAATCAGTTCTCCGCCTTCGAGAAGCAGTACTGGGAGATAAAGCAGAAACTCTGGACTACAGTGGTCTTCTTCAAGAAGGGCAAGTTCTACGAGCTGTACGAGAACGACGCAACCATCGGCCACCAGCTCTTCGACCTGAAACTCACCGATCGTGTCAACATGCGCATGGTCGGTGTCCCGGAGAGCTCGCTGGAGATGTGGCAGAACCAGTTCATCGCCAAGGGATACAAGGTGGCGCGGGTTGACCAGATGGAGACGGCCCTTGGCAAAGAGATGCGTGAAAGGGATGGCGGCAAGGCGAAGAAGCAGGACAAGATCATCCGCCGCGAGCTTGCATGTATCCTCACGGGCGGCACTCTCGTCGACGGCAGCATGCTGCAGGACGATACGGCGACGTACTGCGTGGCTATCAAGGAATCCGTCGTCGGCGACCATCCGGCCTTCGGTGTCGCCTTTGTGGACGCGGCCACCGGCCAGTTCTTCATTTCCGAGTTTGAAGATGACGTTGACCTAACCAAATTCGAGACATTAGTCGCTCAAACGAGCCCACGAGAGCTTCTTTTAGAAAAGTCACGTATATCGACCAAGGCCCTTCGCATCCTGAAGAATAACACCTCGCCAACTACCATTTGGAACTACTTCAAGTCCGGGACGGAGTTTTGGGACGCTGAGTTAACCCGTCGTGAGCTTGGCTGCAACGGGTATTTTGCGTCAGACGACGAAGAGGAAGAGGTGTGGCCGGAGATTCTGTCCGAGGCCAAAGATAAGGACTTGTTGATGTCTGCGCTCGGTGCCCTTGTTCAGTACTTGCGCGTGCTCAAAATTGAGCGCAACTTACTGTCTCAGCGCAATTTTACTTGGTACAATCCCATCCATAAGAATGGTACGCTCATCTTGGACGGCCAGACCCTGATCAATCTCGAGATCTTCGCCAACTCTGTTAATGGCGGCGTCGACGGCACTTTATTCTCCCTGCTCAACCGCTGCATCACCCCATTTGGCAAGCGGTTGTTCCGTCAATGGGTCTGTCACCCTCTGTGCAACATCCAGAAAATCAATGAGCGGCTAGACGCAGTGGAGATGCTAAATGCGGACGTCAGCGTGCGCGAGCAATTCTCCTCTCAACTCACCAAGATGCCCGACCTCGAGCGTTTGTTGTCACGCATTCATGCGGGTGCTTGTCGGCCCGAGGACTTTGTCAAGGTCGTGGAGGGGTTCGAGCAGATCGAGTACACGATGAGCCTTCTCAGTGCCTTCAGCGGCGGGAACGGTCTCATCGATCGCCTTATCTCTACCATGCCAGATCTCAACGAACCTTTGTCATACTGGAAGTCGGCTTTTGATCGTAGAAAGGCTAGAGAAGACAAGATTCTCATTCCGGAGCGTGGTATTGAAGAGGACTTTGATTGTAGTCACGACACAATTGTCGGCATCAAAGACGACCTACAATCCTTGCTCGATCAGAAGAAAGCCGAACTGAAGACCAAGTCCATCAAGTTCACCGACGTCGGCAAGGAGGTCTACCAGATGGAAGTATCCAAAGCCGTCAAGGTTCCTAAGGATTGGCAACAGATGTCTGCGACCGCCAGCGTCAAGCGCTACTACTTCAAGGAACTGACTGCCCTCGTACGAAAGTTACAAGAAGCCGAGGAAACACACTCACAGTTACTACGCGATGTATCCCTCCGTTTCTCGAGGCGATTTGACGTTGATTACGAGATTTGGTTGCAAGCCATCCGCATCGTGTCCCAGCTGGACTGTCTGGTTAGTCTTGCCAAAGCATCATCCTCGCTGGGCGAGCCCAGCTGTCGCCCTGTTTTTATCGATGAGGAGCGTAGCGTCGTCGAGTTTACGGAGCTTCGACACCCGTGCATGCTTAACACAGTTGACGATTTTATCCCCAATGATATTGTTCTTGGGGGCGATTCCGCTAAGATCAACCTGCTGACGGGTGCTAATGCTGCTGGTAAATCTACGATCCTCCGAATGGTAAGCCTCCGCCGTGTTTCAGTTATATATGTTCTATACGCTAACATTGGCAAGTCATGTACGGCCGTTATTATGGCCCAGATTGGCTGCTACGTGCCAGCTTCTGCGGCGCGCCTCACCCCCTGCGATCGTATCATGTCACGGCTCGGTGCCAACGACAATATTTTCGCAGCGCAATCGACATTCTTTGTCGAGTTGTCAGAGACCAAGAAGATCCTCTCAGAAGCGACACCGCGCTCTCTCGTCATTCTTGACGAGCTGGGTCGGGGCACATCGAGCTACGATGGTGTCGCGGTGGCACAAGCCGTCTTACATCATGTCGCTACACATATCGGATGCGTTGGGTTTTTTGCAACGCACTATCACTCTATTGCCACGGAGTTCGAAAATCACCCAGAGGTCCGAGCTAAGCGGATGCAGATTCACGTTGACGATGAAAACAGACGCGTAACATTCTTATACAAACTAGAGGATGGTGTAGCCGAGGGGAGCTTTGGCATGCATTGCGCAGCCATGTGCGGCATCTCTAATCGAGTAATCGAGCGCGCTGAGGTTGCTGCTAGAGAATGGGAGCACACGAGTAGACTCAAGGAGAGCCTCGAACGTGCTAGGGAAGGCTGTTATATACCATTAGGCATCTTGAGCGACGTGGCCGCGCTTCTCGATAAGGGGAAGGGCGCTGATATCGCTGCGAAGAGCCTGGATGTGCTCGCGCGGGCCATTGAAGCCTTGTAAAAAAAAAAAAAAGGATGCTTATGCTGTGTTTTGCTCTGGATGGGAACATACTGTTGAATCTTTGGTCGCCTCCTCCTTTCACGTAGGTTCTGTCAATCGTCTTGCTAGATTTGCAGGAGGCAGCTTGTGTGTATGTGTATGGCGTTGGGGCTAGAATGATGGAACCGGTTTACAGCGGGACGCTGTGGCATACTTTGCATCGTATATTGCTAATAAGAATATAAGAATTTAAATGTCGATGAAGTTTTGATTTGTCTCTTACGCCGTGACTAGGTAGTTTGTTTGCATGCCCTGTCGAGCGGTACCATCCTACTAAACTAGAAGAATGAACTTGGGTATATTTACTGAGATGGTTTTAGGTATCATTGTAAATTCGCTCTCTTGAAAGACTTTACATACGCGAAAAGAATCCAAAGGTATCACTAATCTTGTCTTCAACTATCTCTCGTATCTCTCTGTCTTAATGCCTGCTCTGTGTGATAGCACGGTGTAAGCATACTTAGTCCAATAGTTGTGCGTGATATGTATAAACGCCCGTGGGTTCCCCAGGTCAACAACACACACGTCTACGTAGATGAACACGAAGCCGGGAATATAGTCCAGTTCAGGTACGGCTGTGCGGTCATAGATGACAGGTAAAGTCAAGTTAACATCGTGGGAACCCTACGACGTTTGCTTTTCTATTTCATTTCAAACAAATTTCCAAGATCTAATACACAATCTTCTTTCTATGATACATCTTTCAAATTCTTATCGCCAACGCCATCAGACGATTTATATTTGCCATCAGACCCGTCCTCGACATCGCTCGCGCGCGGGTACGCCTCGACGGCGATCTGGTCTAGGTCCCAGACCGTCTCGGCAACAAGCGTCTCCTTGGCCGGGAACGCGGAACTAAGCACCACGTACAAGAATATCGACGTGACGAAGCCGAACATCCAGTTGAAGGTGTACAGATTCGCCAGGCCGTCGTCGATGTGCACGGCGTCGGGTCCGCTGATGCTCAGGCCGAGGCCCGGCAGCAGCGGGGCCACGGGGACGACGAAGGCGACGGCGGCCCGCCAGTTGCAGCCGGCGACGTACCTGTACCTCCCGTCGGGGTCGTACAGCGCGGGGACGTCGACGCGGCGCCTCTTGACGAGCCAGAAGTCGGCCGTCATGATGCCGGCCAGCGGGCCGAGGAAGACGGCGTACCCGCCCAGGAAGGCGAGCAGGGTCTCGGCGGAGCTGAGGATCTTCCAGGGCACCAGGACCCAGCCGGCGACGACGGCGGCGACGAAGCACCCGCGGCGGATGTTGACCCAGCGCGGGAACAGCACCGTCAGGTCGTTGGCCGCGGACACCGAATTGGCCGTGATGTTGGTGCCGACCTGCGCGAGGTACCAGGCCAGCGCGGCGAAGAAGGCGGCCGCACGCCCGCCCGAGCCGTACCCCACCAGCCAGAGCGAGATGATGTCCAGCGGGTTCCACAGGTACTCGCCCGTGAAGACGTGCGCCGCCGACGTCGTGACGATCCCGACGACCCCGCACACCGTGAACAGCACCGGCATCGCGGGCAGCTGGATGAATTGCCCGTTGGCACTCCGCGCGTACCGCGTGAAGTCGGGCATGTTCACGCTTAGCGTCGACCATGTGCCTGTCACGGCCGACATGCTCGAGAGCCAGAGGTAGGCGTATTCTGCGGGCATGCATGTGGTTGTTAGCGGGGGGGTTTGGGTTTCATCGTTCTTACTCATGTCCTGAGTTATACGTGGCTGGAGAATAACAAGGGGGGAGGTTTGTGTGTTGAGTGTCTACCACACACCCCAATAAACACGGGAGGGAGAGAGGGAGTGAGAGAGAACGACCGGGGAAAAAAAAGGTTAAAAAAAAAGGGCACTCACGCGACCCGCTAACCGTGGCCTTCTGTGCAAAGATCTCGCCGCCGCCGCCGGCCTTGTGGACGGACCAGCCGAGGAGCGCGAGGGCTGAGGCCGGGGCCGCCACCAGCTTGATCCAGAACAGCGGCTTCAGCTTCGTCGGGTGGATGAGCAGGAGGGGCAGCTGGATGATCCAGAACAGAAAGTAGGAGATGAACCCCTGCGTGGTGAGGCCGGCCGACTCGGGCAACTGATTCGGGATGTCGTTATACGAGGGCGCCCAGGCACGGAGCATGATCGTTATGCATTGCGCGCCGTTAGCGCTCTGTTTCCTGTGTTAGCGGCCGGGAGGGTACTCATATCATGGTATGATTATCTCAGAGGCTTCTGGGGGTTTGAGATTCAGTTTAGGTAGAGGCGGAGGGAGTCCGCACCTGGATACCGAGCCAGAACATGGCGAGGACGGCCCGGCTCACGATGGCGAAATAGCGCAGGTAGTACCCGAAGCTACTCGTCGCGATGACGGAAAAAGGGACGTGCAACCGGGATCCGATGGCACCGTTGAGCACGATCGGGATGGCCACGGCGAGGTTGCCGAGGAACATGATGGGGATGGCCTCCCGCCACGAGAGCCCGACGGCGAGGATAGCGGACGCGGTCTGCCACGTCCCCAGGTTCAGCACGTCCGTGGCCCAGTAGGCGATTATGGTCCAGGATCCCCAGGTCTGCTGCTCTGGCGGGGTTGGATCTATTCCCGTCTGTTGGTTAGTCTAGACACGCGTATTATAGTACGAGCGCCAGAGAGAGAGAGAGAGAGAGAGAGAGAGCAAAGCGTGGAGGCGCTCGTCATACCCATATCCTTGTTCGTCCAGACGTGAGCTGGAGCGAGGGCTCCGGTCTGCTTGGGAATTTCCCACGAGTGCAGAGACGTACATCTCCGCTTGATTTCGGAGGCGGATAGCCTCTTCACTGTAAGAGTCGGGGAGTTAGAAACGACCGCTTGTAGTATAGATCCGGCTCATTCTGAAGAAGCATTGGGAGGGGGGGCATGCGGGAGCATATCCTGCTACAACTGGAAATAGATTTAGTTAGAAATGCGTACTGTTGGATTTGAGCAGCGGGAAGGGAAATATATGTCGTGAAAAGTTAATTGGATGAGAAGCTGGACTTCGACCCGTGAACAAGCAGGCGCCTTTAAAGCGTCTTAGGCAGTATTGATTCAGCTGGTTGCTATCCCTTCCATCGTAAGATATCTCACGGATAGCCAAGAGGTATACACCAGAATTTCAAGACATGCCGGGCATTTATACGTTCTTATCTCCTCCCTGGTCCGAGCCTTACTGCTATCCCTATCGCATGTACTGCATGCGTGCTGCCTCGAGAGACAGGCCCATGTCAGGTGATGTAGCACCGAGTATAGGGCGTCGCTGCTGCGACCCAAGTACCACCTAAGGCAGATATAACGAACCCTCAGCCGTACCCATGTCCTTGGTAAATGGTACTGTGCGTGCATAGTAGATATTGGAATGAGCAAGCCAATGGCATGAGAGGGTCTTATCGGACATTGGCTGACCCCAGTCTCTGGAGTGGATAGCGTCCTCACGCACGATCTTCATTCTGCAAGATAGAGGGACCATCATGACACTTAGACAGCTCTTTTTGGAATTGTCTGCCAACCAGTGGCGCTGCTAGCCTCAGTCAAAGGCTTAAGGGATGAGAAGAGGATCAAGACAGGCAAAAGTAAAGCAAAATGGTAGGCCGTCTAAGACATTGGATCCTGGTACGAGTTAGACATCTCATGATGTGTTCCCTCCCGATGTACTGTAGAGCGCGTAAACGCTTTCGATAAGAGCTCTTGTCTACTTAGCTCGAGATGACACACCAGCCGGGGAAGCTTGAGGCGGCGGTGGAAATATGGCATTTATTACCGCGGTCATATTCTGTTGCAAAGTGAAGGTCAGGAACGTTGAATGCTATCAAAGTAATACTGTACACCGTCCACCGTCCACCCGACCCTGGTGGACCCGACATGCGAGCGTTAAGCTGTTTTATATACTACACTGTTTAATCTAATGATGACATAGCTGCATGAGGTTTGATCGACTTTCCGGGTACTCCCGGGTACTAGGTACTAATAGCACAAAAACAGCAGGGGTCGACAACCGAGTAGCAAATCTAGATAACTAAAAAGGAAGAAGGTCTAAAACACTAGCTACTAGTAGGAAATTAATAGCCTTATATATGTTTACTTTTTAAGCTATAGATCCTTTAGCTACTTTTATACGCTATATACCGCTAAATGTACCTAATACTAACTGCTCCTAGTTATTTATTAAGATTAAAAAAAAGCTTAATAGCTTTAAATACCCCTTTTTTTATTTTTTTACTTTTTTTAATAACTTTATTTATTATATAACTTATTTTTTACGTTTTATTACTAACCTTTTTTCCTTTTTTTATTTTTTATTTTTTATATTTTTATTAAATAAATTTATAAGTTAATACTTTTTTTTTATTACTTTATATTTAAAAACTTATAAAAAGGGTTTTTTTATTTATACTTTTATTTATTATTATTAGCTTATTGTTAATAAATTAAAATAGTTTAATAAAATAAAGTTTTATTTAATTTATATAAACTTTTATTATTTTTTGTTTAAAATAATTAAAGTTAATTAATAACTATAATATATTTAATATTTATAAAACTAATTTTTATAAACCGGTTTAAATAAATACTAATTTTTTTAAAATATTTTTTTGTTTATTTAGCTTTATTTAATACTATTATATTAAAATTTTTTTTTTAGTTAACTATTTTAATAATTAATATTATTTAGGTTATATTTTTTATTTATATTTTATATAATAAACTATTATTTAGCTTTGTTATAAGTTTTTATATATTATAGCATTTATAAATTATTAAAAATTCTAGCAGCTTTTAGCTCCGCTTTTATATATTATATTTTTTTAACAATATAAATAATATTAAATAAAATATATCGAACGTAATATTTAAATAAAAGCTTTAAAAAAATATATTTTTACTTTTAACGTTTCCTAGTATTAATATTTAAAGTAAAACCAGCTAATTAATTGGGCTAAATTTTAATAAATATTAAGTTTTTTTTTATTGCTTATTTTTTAAACATTATTTTAACTTTTTATATTATTTATTTAATAAACTTTATTAAACTAGCATAAATAACTAAAACATAAATAACGTTAAATTTATATTTAATAAACGTTCGCTTTATTTTATTAGCAATAAAATAAATACTATTATTATAATAAAAAACTATTAGCTAACTAAATATAAAACTAAACTTTTTTTAAAAATTAAAAACAAATAATAAAAATAAAAACTTAATCGAATTTATAAAAATATATTATATATAATAATTAACTATAATTAAAATATTTTTATAACTATTATAAGCTTAAAAGTTAATAAGTTTTAAAAAATCTATTTTTATTATTTACTATAAAATTTATATTATAATAATTTTAAAAATAAAAACTATTAGCTTTTTTAAGTTTTATTAATATATTTTATAAGTTAACATATAAATATTAATATTTACTACTTATAATAGCTAATAAAAACTTTTTTGCAAACAATTAAAAATTAATATATTTATATAATATTTATAATAGTTATATATTTATTTTAATATAAAAAATATTTATAATTTATTAATATATAAACTTAGTTTTTTAGTTCGTTTAATATAATAAAGTTTTTATTATATAATATATAATAAACTATTTATTGTTTAATTTAACGTTTTTAATTTAAGCTATACTTTTTAATACTATTAAATTTATTAATTAAAAAAATAAATATTTTTTTATACTATAAATTTAAATGTTCGTACAAAATAAAAAATAAAATAGGTTATATTATTTTAATATCTAAAAAAAATAATATATTTTTTTACGCTAGCAAAATAATATTTTAACTTAAAATATAATTAATAATTTTTATATTTTTATAAATAACGTTATATTATTATAATAAAAATAATTAAAATAATTTATCCGTTATATTTATAAGTTTTAATTTTTTTAAACAATATTTTTTAAATATATTATATTTTATAAATTATATTATTTATTATATAAAATAACTTTTTAGTTTTTTACTAGCTTTTAATAAAACTAACAAAGCTTTATAATTAATATATATAATTATGAAATATTTAAATAAAAAAATTTTTTATTACGTTTTAGCTAACGCTTATAAAATAATAAAAACTTTTTTTTTATAACTAAATATTTTATTTTTATATTATTAAAATAATATAATATATATATAATTATATTTATTATATTTAAATATTTATTTTTTAGCTTAATATTAAGCAGTAAATTAAATATTTATATTAAAACGTTATTTATTCTAGTATTAAATATATTTATTGCTAGATAAAATAATACGGATTAACAAAGGGTAGGTGTTAGATTTAGCAGCGTACTACGCGCTTTTTTCGCATTATTAAAAAGATCGCTTAATTAATTATATAAGCTAAGTAGCGTAGTGTAGTAGCTAGAGTAAGTAGCTTATAAGCTTTATATAAAACTTTCTATATAATAAAAGCTTTATAAAAATATAGTAGCGCAAGTAATAAATAAAACAAAAATATATTTTATTATATATTATAAATTTAACAATTAAAAGTTTTATTAATCTTTATATTTTATAAATTTAACTAAGCTTATAATAAAACCTAAATAAAATTATTACTATATAAAAATTAACTATTATTATATTAAACTATTTTAAAAACTTTTTATTATAAAAATAAAACTTTATTATTAAAGCCCGTAATAAAAACCTATAAAAATATATTAGGTTTAAAAATAAACGAACTTTTTAGTTTATACGGCTAAATACGCTAATAATAAGCAACTACTTTATATTAGCAAATATTAAACTTTTTAAAGCTATATTTATAAATTTTATTGCTATTAAAAAAAGCTAATATATTATTATTAAATAGTTTTATAATATAGCTTTAAAACAATATATTACTTATTAATTTAAAGTTATTAAACTTACTAAATAAATATATAAAACTATTTATTTTAATTACTAACTAATATATATAAATGCTAATAAAATAATTAATTAATAATATAATAAACTAAAAAAGTTCGGTAACTTAATATAATAAATGTTTAAGTTTAAATATAAAAACGAATATAAAACGTTTATAAACGTTATAGTTAAAAAGCTAATAAAAAACCTATTATATTAAATAAATAAATAGTTAAATAAAATTATTAAAGTATATGTAAATACTATTAATAATATTAAATTATTTAAGCTTATTATTAACTTAAAAAAAGCTTTATAAAATATTATTTTTTTTTAAACTATTATTTTTAAAAGTAAATATA
>MU383217.1:11833-70071 GCA_022495125.1 Xylaria acuta | reverse complement strand
TATAAACAAGCGGGCTATTTAAACAAACAAGCTACTTTTTATTATATTATTATATATAATTATTAATAATTTAATTAATTAAATTAAAATTTTATTTATTAATTAATTTTATAGGTTTATAATAAGTTTTTAAATTATAGCTTAATTTATTATATTGTTTATATTATTGTTAACGTAGTAAATTTACTTTATTATTATTATAATTTATTAACATTTTTAACTATATTAATTTTTACGTATTTTTAAACAAGTAAATTATTTATAATTTTTATAGTAAAATTTACTTTATGTTATTAACGCTTTTTTTATATTTTTTAACGTTTAATAACTATTTCTTTAATTTTTTAAAATGTATTAATTTAACTAGTTATAATAAAATGTTAATATATTAATAGTTTAGTTATTTTTATTAAAAAGTTAATTGTTTTTAACATTAAAGTTAACGAGCTTTTTTAATTAAAGCTAATTAAATAGTTGTTTTTATAACGTTTATTAACGTTTAAAAAACTTAAAGTTTAAATACGTTAAAAATATTTAAAATTGACTTTAATAACTTTATTTATATATTTAACCTTAAAATTATAGCTTATAAATTATAAAATATTAATTTTAAATTTTTAAAACTTTTTAAAATATTTAATTTTATAAAAGTTATATAGTATGTTTTTTATACGTTATAATAAACGTAAACTTAATAATATAGTTAATTTATAATTTAATAAATTTTAATATTTAATTATTATATGTTTGCTTTAATATATTATTAAGTTTATTGTTAAATAGTTAAATTAAATATAATAAATATAAAAGCACAAAAATTATTATAATGTTATATTTTTTATATTATTTTTTAAACTTCGTTAACATTTAAATTTTATATTAGTTTAATATTAATAAATAATATACTTTTATAGTTAATAATATAATATATTTATTAACATATTTTAGTTATTTTAAACTTTTATTATTTATAAAGTATTTTTTAATATTAATATTAATGCTTAAAATAATAAATGTTTTAAAGGATAAAATAAAGCAAAATATATTAACTAGCTAAATTAATAAAACTAATTATTGTTTTTTTTAATTATTAAGTTATATTAATTAACGTATATAATAACTATATATTAATAAATTTAACTTTTTATAAATTTAGTTTTATTAAAGTTTTAAATATTAATATTATTAATATTATCTTAAGTTTTTATATATAAATAACGTTTAAACTACACGTTAATTAGTTTTAAATTTTTATATAAAGTTTTTTAATAATTATAAATATTTATAAAAAGTTATAGCTATTTGCTTTAATAGTTTAAAGTGTAGCTATATAAACATATATATAGCTAGTATATATAGCTAAATATACGGACTTTTTTACACATGTTTTTTCTTTATATATAATAGTTTTATTTTTAAACTATAGCTTTAATAAAAGTTTTTCTTTTTTACTTTAATATTAATATATATTTTTAAAATTTACTTAATGATATAATAAATATATTATTATAACATAAAATATATTTTAAGCTTTTTATAACAATTAATAATGTTATAAACCTAGTGTTTATTTATAAAGTTTATATTTTTTAACTTATTAAAAATTTAGCTTTAAATTTTATAATATTATAAAAAGCGTATATTTTCGATTATTTAAATTAAATATATATTAAAAAAAGGTTTTTTTAAATAAAATTAAAATTATATATATTAATGTAAGTTTTATTTTTAATTATATATCTTTTTATTTTTATTTATATTATTATATTTAAAATATTGTAAATTTTATAAATATGTTAATTATTAATTTTTAAACTTAATTATATAGCTTAAATAACTAAAAATATTTTAGCTTTTTTAAATTATTTTAATATTGTTTAATTATAAAATTATTACGTAATAAAATAATAAAAAATATATTTAAGTAAAAAATAACTTGTTTGTTTAAATAGTTTACTTATATTATAATTAACATTTAAAAGCTTACATAGTTATAGCTAAATGGTTTTTATAATGGTTAAGTTTTATAAGTCATAAATAAACCCATTTATCCGTGCTTATATAAGCCCACTTAAAATGTTAAGCTTTTACTTTAGTTATTTTATATTTTTTTTATAAAGGTTAGTTTTATTAAATATAAGCTTTTAAATGTTAATTATAACAGCTTGCTTATAAACCACGTTATATTATATTTTTATTATGTTATTTATACTTTTATATGCTATATAAATTTAATGTAAGTAAGCTATATACTTAATATAGCTTGTTATTTTAACCACTTAATTTTAACAGGATCCGTTATCGAATTAAATTTTTTATAACCGTCGTATAAGGCCAAGTCAGAGGTCGGAACGGTTACGGAGCCGAAGCCCCCATTAAAGGGATACTACCTGCTGTAGACAGAAGTGGATACTATTTAGCTGCGATAAGATAAGAGGCGGCCGCGGAAATGTACGCCGTGCTACCTACGTACCTACCCTACTTCCGTAGGTAGGTAGATACCTCGTATTCGACGACGAGGTGACGGACAATCGCCATACACACCAGCCCAACCTGCCTCAGCCGTCCAAACCCAGTCCAAATCACAACGCTGTTGCCTGGATGGGTGGTAGCAGTTGTCTGTCCGCCGTCTGCACGCGACCATGTCTACGCCAAGCGCCTCGTTGTGCGTCTTATAGCACTCGCTCCCTCTCACTCCCCCTCTCTCTGCCTTGGCTCGCGCCCCCACGTCTGTATCTTCCCCGTCGCGCCCTATCGTCGCGGGCGCGGTCCGGGCCATGGGAAGTAACGACGGCGTCTCTGCGTGGCCCGCACGCCCCAACGGTCTCCGCGTGTCGCTTCAACAGCTCCAAGACGGCCGTGGGCGACCTCGAGCGCCGCATCGCGGCCATCCCCCTCGACCGCTTCCGCAACTTCTGCATCGTTGCCCACATCGACCACGGCAAATCCACCCTGTCCGACCGCCTGCTCGAGCTCACCGGCACCATCTCCTCGTCGAATGCCAACCGCCAGATCCTCGACACCCTCGAGGTCGAGCGCGAACGCGGCATCACCGTCAAGGCGCAGACGTGCACCATGATCTACAATCATAACGGCGACGACTACTTACTCCATCTCGTCGACACGCCCGGCCACGTCGACTTCCGCGCCGAGGTCACTCGATCCTATGCCAGCTGCGGCGGTGCTCTGCTGCTAGTCGATGCAAGCCAGGGCGTGCAGGCACAGACCGTGGCCAACTTCTTTCTGGCCTTTGCAGAGGGTCTGAAGATCCTCCCTGTCGTCAACAAGATCGACATGGCCGCCGCCGATGTCCCTCGGGTGCTGGAGCAATTGGAATCAACGTTTGAGCTGGACTCGAGCAAAGCCATTGGCGTGAGTGCCAAGACCGGTTTGAACGTCAAGAACCTGCTGCCTGCAATCGTGGATACCATCCCCGCGCCTGCTGGGGATGCTACAAAGCCGCTGAGAATGCTCCTGGTCGATTCATGGTACGACAGCTTTCGCGGCGTCGTCTGCTTAGTCAGGCTTTTTGATGGGACAGTCAAGGCGGGCGACCAGCTCGTAAGTTTTGCCACTGGTCAGAAATACACGGTGGGAGAGGTGGGCATCAGGTATCCAACCCAGGTATCACAGACGGTTCTACGAGCGGGTCAGGTCGGTTATATTTTCTTCAATCCTGGCATGAAGAAGATACAGGATGCCAAGATTGGCGACACCTTTACAACAGTCGGGTCAGAAGACGTCGTCGAGCCATATCCGGGCTTTGAGGAGCCCAAGCCCATGGTTTTCGTCGCCGCTTTCCCTACAGATCCCGCCGACTACAGCCGTCTCTCCGACAGTATCAGCCAGCTTGTCCTCAACGACCGTAGCATCACTCTGTACAAAGACCACTCCGAAGCCCTTGGTGCGGGCTGGCGAGTCGGGTTTCTGGGTAGTCTTCACTGTTCTGTTTTCCAGGATCGCTTGCGCCAGGAATACGGCGCGAGTGTCATTATTACTGAACCTGCTGTCCAAACCAAGGTTGTGTGGAGGAATGGTGAAGAAACTATCCACCAAAGCCCCGTCGATTTCCCCGAGGTCGAGGATAGCAAGACGCGCGGGGCCACTTTCTATGAACCCTTTGTGCTAGCCACCATAACGGTCCCAGAAGAATACCTGGGTCGCGCCATCGAGTTATGTGAAGTCAGCCGTGGCGAACAGGAAAGCATCGAGTTCTTCCACGGCATGCAAGTTATTCTCAAGTACCGTATTCCTACAGCGCAACTGGTGGATGACCTCTTTGGGAAATTGAAGGGGGCTACAAAGGGCTACGCCACCCTCGATTACGAAGATGCGGGCTGGCGTGAGAGCGACCTGGTCAAGCTGCAGTTACTTGTCAATAAGGAATCAGTAGACGCCATAGCACGCGTCGTCCATAGATCGCAGGTCGAACGCCTCGGGAGACAATGGGTCGCCAAATTCAAGGAACATGTGCAACGACAGATGTTTGAGGTGGTCATCCAAGCAGCTGTGGGGAAGAAGATCATTGCGAGAGAGACGTTGAAACCCTTCCGCAAAGATGTACTGGCTAAGCTGCATGCTAGCGATATCACCAGACGGAAGAAGCTGTTGGAGAAGCAGAAGGAAGGGAGAAAGAGGCTCCGTGCCGTCGGCAATGTCGTGATTGAGCAGGAAGCCTTCCAAAGGTTTTTAGCTAAGTAATCATCAGACCATGCCGACTACTAACTTGTTGGAGATGGGATGCATGTAAATCGATGTACAGTAACAACAATGTATCGGCGTAAGCATGCGATGCACGTATTAATTTACTTTAGGACCCTCTTCTATAGGTAGACGACACGACGCATGTGATTTTCGTGTGCCGCCTTCGCACCCAACCGGTGCAACAGATACAGTGTCTACAAACTTTCACGGGGCCGTCGGCGATGATCCATACACTAGCGACGCCAATTGAAGTGCGGATTCTTACTCTCGATCCCGACGGGGTGTGTGAACACGGGACAGCTGTCCGGTGCGCTCGGGCGTTGTCGGAGATGCGTGGCATTCCGCGTAGAATTTCACTTTTTTAGTCAGTACTAAGATACATTGGTCGTGTGATGTTTTTCCCCATGCTGTCGCGTTAGGCCCCCTTGCAGGACGGCGCAAAGGGCGCACATTATAAGCACCTACCATAGGCATTTAACGTAAAGCGTGGGGCCATCGCTAAGATCCAGGCATCAAACAATGATGGCCATTGCAGCATGCATGACACGGCATATAACCTGCATGATCCGTTGCCAGGAAACAATCCTGGCCCGTCAAACGTTTTGCGCGCAGCGCGCGCGCGAGGGCTGGAAATATGGCGTACTCAGGCATGTTGCCGGTGCAAGTACTGTAAGTCGGTACCCTGATGCACGACGGCTAGGGTGGATGGGGTCGCGTCTCCCCTCGGCTCCAACGTTGGGGGTCAGCTTGGCGGGGAAGTGAAGAGACCTGGAAGAGATGCGCCGAAGACACGGAAAAGCGAATGTCCTGGGTGATCAAAAGACTGAAATCAAGCTCTGTTCAGCCTACTGTCTAAGCCTAGGGATACTCACACCCAGATACCCAGCCTTCTGACGAAGATTGGAGAGCAGAGGTTTGCATTTGCATTTCCGAGTTCGGATCGACTTCAGACCTACCATTCGCAAGAGTTTCCCGTGCTAGATTCAAGCTCGATATTTACCTGGGATAGTAAAGGACGCTACACTAACATGCCCCTGTTCGACCGTCGTTCGAAATTCGTCGGGTATTAACAACATTATTTACCCAACACCAGCTAATTCTTTCTGGCTGTGGCAATTTTTGACGTACAAACACGACCGCATTCTTTCATAATCAAAATTGGCCCCGTTGATTGAAAATGCCCGAGATTACCAATGTTGTATACTACCGCGTGAAGCCCAGATGGTTGATGGTCAAGATCACTGACGAGAATGGCGAGTTTGGCTGGGGTGAAGCCACGCTTGAGGGTCACGATCTCGCCGTCGAGGGGTGTCTTGAGGAGATGATTCCCAGAATCGTGGGACGAGATGCTAAGTTCGCGTTGTTCGAATGTCACATCTTGCTAACTCACCTAGCTAATCAAGACATAGTGAGATTGAGAATATTTGGCAGTTATTTTGGAGACATGGTTTCTACCGGGGTGGTCCCGTCTTCATGAGTGCACTGTCAGGTATTGATATTGCCCTGTGGGATCTCAAAGGTACTGCAAATGGAATCCTATCAATTCTGATATTGTCACTGACAGGTTATGTCCAGGCAAGAACCTTAAGGTGCCCATATATGAGCTCCTGGGCGGCAAGGTGCGCAATGAAGTTCAAGTATACTGCTGGATTGGTGGCGATAGGCCCTCTGATGTCGAGAGCGCTGCGTATGTATGTTTCGTCAGTTTGAGCGGTTCTCTAGTTGACCAATTCACAGCAAGGCACGATTAGCACAAGGTCTCAAGTGTGTCAAGGTGTGTATAAAACCCTCCTGTGCCTGATCCCTTAGTCTCCTTGTTTCGTATGACCTAGCAAGTTCTGTGATGCGGGGCTTGGGTATTTCAACTAACTTGTTTCTATGCGTGCGGATGAACGCGACAGAAGACCTCAACTGGGTTGATTCTCCATCGAGTCTTGATGCAGCCGTCGAAAGGTTAAAGATTGTCAAGTCGGTCGGCCTCGATGCTGGCCTGGACTTTCACGGCCGTGTTCATAAGGCCATGGCTAAACAGCTCGCAAAGGTGTTGGAGCCACATCACCCGCTCTTCATCGAGGAGCCTCTACTGAGCGAGCATCCTGAAGCTATCAAGCAACTTTCCGGCCTGACCACAATCCCCATCGCCCTCGGAGAAAGATTGTATACCCGCTGGGACGTCAAGCGCTTCCTCGAGGACGCTAGTATAGATATTTTACAGCCTGACATCGCCCACGCTGGTGGTATTAGCGAGACCAAGCGCATCGCGACAATGGCGGAGGCTTACGACGTTGCTATCGCGCCTCACTGTCCCCTGGGCCCCGTAGCTTTTGCTGCCTGTATGCATATCGCTCTTAGCTCACCCAACTTCACCATTCTAGAGATGAGCCTGGGCATACACTACAACACGGAAGCTGGAGATGATATTGACCTCCTAACCTATCTGAAGGACTCAAGTGTGTTTGATATCGGAAACGGCGGCTACGTCAAGGCGCCGACGGGCTACGGCCTCGGAATCGACATTGATGAGGAGATGGTGAAGAAGATTTCCAAGGAAACCCTCCCGTGGCAATGCAAAGTGTTCCACGGCCCCGACGGAAGCATTCGGGAATGGTAGATTATTGTACCTTGGACTGGAAGTCCAGGGAGGACGGGACGTTCAATTATTTAGGTTTCTCTCATGTCACCGATAATATATCAACCGAGTCATTAAATGCTCTTTCCAATCTCTGTCTTCGTGGGGCAGTTATGTCTACGTCTATAAAACGCAGTTCTACGCGAAGTGCCCGGGTCTTCTTTCGATGCTGAATCACGCGGCGTTTTTAAGAATATACGGAAAGATAGGTAAGGGAAACTACATTGCTGTAGATGTCATGTCTAACAACTCGTTACTATTCGAACTCGGTGGTTCCGTATGACTCGTAGCCTAAGGAGTACCTTACCAGGCCAATACTAGCCCAATCGACCACCACCAGAATGATGAGGGGTCTACTGTCAAAAAAAGAATTACGTGAGACAAAAGGCTCAGCATGATGCTAAGCGTAGATTGGAGTCTCAGGCGCACTTGCAGCTAGGCAGATGTACGTGGGAGTACCTCAAGCTCCATGCTCCTAGGACTAGGGCGAGTTTTGGTTGATTGTATGACAGTACTCCGAAGAGCTGTGTAGATCACCTCGCCGGTTTATACAACGCAGCGTAGATTTACCGCTATCTCAGTTACCTTTGGGCCCGTCGTTTACGACATGGCTCATTTTAAATTATACCATTAAACTGCAACACAGGCAGTCTTGGCGCGAAATTGCACCAGGCTGCATTACCTTCCCATCCAGCCACCGTCCACAGTCAGAATCTCGCCGTTGACGTATCGACATGCCGCGCCGGCAAGGAACACCGTAGCCCCCTCGAAGTCTTGTGGGGTGCCCCATTTGCCCGCGGGAATGCGTTCAAGGATGCTGGCATACCGCGCCTTGTCCTGCAACAAGGCCGCGTTCATGGCGGTGGAGATGTAACTACAGAAAATGGTAAATAATCAGTAGATCTAGAAGGTATATATTTCAAATGTTTATTGCCTCACCCTGGCGCGATGGCGTTGACGTTGACGCCGTCTGCCGCCCACTGATTTGACAGAGACTTGGTCAACTGAGCGACACCGCCCTTGGCCGCGGCGTACTAAAACACTCGAAGTCAGCCATGGCCATTTTAGGCGTTGCTGTAAGATGGTTTCGGGCGCTTCTCGACGCGATGTTAACCCGAAGAAGGGATTTTATACTCTAAAGATCACCCAAACAAGGACAAAATAATTTCGACAGTTACTCACGGCGGGGACGTTGAGACCACCTTGGAAGGATACGAGGGACGCAACGTTGATGATGGCACCCCTACGGCCCGTGGCGTCCGGCGTCCGTGTCAGGAAATAGGCACCGAAATCTCGATTGAGCGTCCACACGGCTGTGAGATCAACTTGAAGGACCTATAACGTTAAACACAAACATCAGTTTTCTATAAGAGTTGCACAGTCTGGCTCCGCCCTAATCACCAGGAAAGATCGTCACCAACATCATGCCAGTCATTCATCGGGAACGCGTGCGCCGGGTGCCGTCTCTGAATACCCGCAGAGGTGATGAGGATGTCGACGTCGTGGCCGTCACTCAGGATGCGCTTCGCAAGAGCTTCCACTTGCGCCTGGGAACCCATATCCGCTGTGTAGACCAAGGCTTTGCGTCCGAGCGTCTCGATCTTCTGCTTCGTCTCCAGGTTGTCTCTGTCTCGCTGGATCAGGATGATGTCAGACCCGGCCCCCGCGAGAGCCAAAGCCATAGACTGCCCGATTCCCCGGGTCACGCCCGTGATGACGGCTAAGTGGCCCTCGAGCGAGAAGAGCTTCTCGAGATATGAAGGCATCACGGTGTCGTTGGCGGGGATTGGTCATTGACCAGGCATACGTGCGAAGCTCCTAGGCAAAGGAAGAATACCTGGGCGGTATTCAGCCCCGGACAACGGTGGGGAGTATGCTGTCGATTTTGAGAACCATTCGAACGGTCGCATCCGGACAACACGGAGGGGGGTCTTGTGATTCTCGGTCGCGTCGATTCCATCCACGAGGCGGGTGAGAGGTTGCAATGGCGCAATATCGGGTCTGCAGGTGCTTGTATTGGGACAAATCCGCCCCGGGCCGCCACGTAAGGTAGTGCTGGGCGGCGGAACAAATTAGAGACAGGTTGAGGGGGTTCGCGTCGGGTTGGGGAGTGCAGTAGTCTGCTGGAATTATGTTATTTGCAGAGAAAAGTGATACCAAACAAAACCCGCGATACTAAATCCAAGTGAAGTGCTGAAACCACTGCAGAAACAGAATCCAGCCCAGCCGGTTGTGTTACTTGGTAGGACAGGGTCACCCAAGTGCCTAACCTACCTTGTGTACCTATCTACCTACCTACCTACCTACCTACCTACCTACCTACCTACCTACCTACCTACCTACCTACCTACCTACCTACATGTACCTACATGTACCTACCTACATAGCGGCCTAGAGACCTAGAGATAAAAACGACATACATATCTGTCGTGGGTCCGCAAACAGAGAAATCCAAACATGACCTCCTCATGTACAGAACATCCTGCGCGCCTTAAAATCGTATTACGTGAGAGAGGGGATTGTGTGACACAGTACCCAAGTATCTACTTAAGTACCGAGTAGGTATCTGGAGGCGAAAGTTACCTTGCCTGCATGCCAAGGTGCCTTGGGGACTGGGGGAACGGGTTGCCATTCGCTCGTGCATCCTTGCTTTTTCCTAGTTGGGGTGACCGCATGGACTCTTACTACTATGTAAGGGTACCTGTCTAGGTAGTTGGGGATTGGGGGAACCTGGCAATGCATGGTGGGGGGCCGCAGAGGGCAACGGAGAAGGTGGCAGGCGGGGTAGAATAACGAGGCGGGGGCCACTAACTAAGTACTTACCTATGAGCCGCTCAAGGAGGGGGTCCCGTATAGGGGTCCGTGGATCCGACGTGACACGAGTGAGTCTCGATCTGTCGGCGCGCTCTTCTGCTGTGCGAGATGGGGGGCAGTTGCCATGGAAGCCGGCCATGTACTTACGTTACAATAGTTTTATTGAGGGGAGAGAGACTTCAGTTATCAAGCCAGCCTACCTGAGAAACGAGTAAAGACCCGGGGCGGGAAATCCATAGCCACCTAAGTAGCTCGTCAAGCCACGCCACAGAGACGATGCTGCCATACCTAAGGCAGCAGCGCGGTTTTTGAATCGAACTTGGTATCATGCGCCACTTCACGTCGGAGCTGTATATTATATTTACATTTTGTGCCTATCGTCCATGTAGGCTATCTCTACCTACCCACTGGATCCCTTCATATCGCCAGGCTCTTTTCCGTTTCCACCAACTCGGCGAACCCCTTTTCTTGCTCTGCTAACTTTGCGCCTCGTGGCAGGGCACACGGCCTCCGAGGCTCCCCGCCGTAGCCAAAGTACTTCTCTAGCGCAACCTTGACGGAGACGAAGCCACCCTGGATGGCCGTCCAGTCTCCCCTCGCTACAATTCTCTGGAGTTCCCGCGCACCATCCTGCTTGCCGGCCTCCCACAGCTTGAAGACCTCCAGACACGCCACAGGCGCAACGTTACCCAGACCTCCTATGATGCCGTGACCGCCGACGGCCAAGGTCTGTATAGTAAAGTCGGCACTGCCACCAAAAGTACGGAAGTCGGTGCCGCTCGTGCCAGCGACGATGCGGGCAAGCTTTCCGGTGTTGCCACAGGTTAACTTGACACCTTGAATGTTCGGATGCTCAGCCAGGTTGAGGATGGCGTCTGAGCTGAGATCGAGACCGCCACAGGCAGCAGGGTAGTTATAAATAAGAACGGGGACCGGTGATGCGTCGGCGACGGCTCGGAAGTGAGCCTCGATGAGGTCAGTCGTCAAAAGACCGCCATAATAAGCGGGAGGTAGGACGAGGACGTGAGTACCGCCTGCCGCTGCCGCGTCCTTGCAAAGTTGAATGGTCTCCCGTGTGCTCTGAGCACCGCAGCCGACAATGACAGGCATGCTGGTGTAGCCAGCATTGTCAAGGGCGCCGCGAGTGAGTCTGGTGATGAGAGAGCGCTCTTGGTGATCCAGATGGACGGCTTCGCCATTGGATCCATGGGTGACAATGCCGGTGACCCCGGCTTTGGCCAGACGAAGAGCGTGTTGAGAAGTCGTAGGCTCATCGACTGTGTCTTGAGGCGTGAAGAAGGCCACAGTCGGGACATAGAACCCCGGTGTCAAGGCATATTGAGAGCCTGTGGTGCTACGACCGCCAGAAACCGGTGCAGCGGATGGTGCCATGTTGCCGTTTCTGTTGCAGAGTGGAGGGGGCCGGTTGCCAACTGAATGAACAGAGTTGTTGGAGATGAACACGAGGGTGACGATGAATGGGATATTGCGATTGAAGGGAAGCAAGAGACGAAGATGTCACTCGTCGGCTGTTGGCTCGATAAATGGGTAGATAGTCACATTAATAAGGAACCCCCGAAGCCGATATTGTACCAACTCAGACAAGGATCAGATTGAGACACCGCGTTAAACGGAGCCGGGACAACCAACCAGCTGACTGATTTAACAACTGCCCGGCCGAATGTAACTGCTGCCTGTCTGACTGACTACCTGGACAGGGCTCTCATCAACTCGTAAGTCTCTGCTGCTCTTTCGCCCATTCGAGAATCTTTTTGTCTTCCTTCCTGTTACGATAGACGGAGACACCTCACATACCTCCTCCTAGTTGCATTCCCTTTCATGTGGGGGAGGGTCACCCAGGCCGAGTCCCACCTGTGTGCATCACTCACAACTCGACGGTCCAGACTAAGTATGTAGGTATGAACCTACCAGGTAACCTTGGCGGATACATCGACATAGTCAAATCTCGCATCTGAAAATACTGTACTTGTGTGTCGATAGATTTTAACTCACTGCGGACGGATATCAGGACGCGGATTACCGCCTCTAGTAGACGAGTAACGGAATGCTCGTTCATTGGGAAGCTTTGGCTTTGGCTTCCCATAGTAGGCAAGTTGCGTTTCTCTCTCCCCACGTGTCATGCTGCTACTGTCCTAAATCTGGGTAGTCCAGTGAAACGGCTGCAACGGCGACGGGGGTCTTCTGCACGCGCAGGGTTATATGCCACCTAAAGGAAAGGAGAAAGGTCGGTTCTGACCCCCACGGAGCCGTGAACACGCTGACTTCTGCAGAGAGTCCCAGCCAAAACTTCCCCATCACCTACATAGTACCCAATCTCGGCTACCTATTCCACTTACAACTTTACAACATGGAGTGAACAAGGCATCTCTCTCCCAGACTAAGTTTTCCAGGCATGGTAGCATACCTTATCCACATAGTGGAATACTACTACACCTGGGTAAGCAGGCAAGTATATTTTACTCACCCCATCCATACAGTATCCGTACTGCTCTCTCTTTCACGGATCAGCAAGTCAGATCCTCTCTTCGCTGTTCATCACCTCGCATTACCATTAGGTGATCTCGGAGCTATCTAACCCCCGATATCGCTGCACCCCCTTAGCAAGATGCCTTGTTCGACGCTTGTCTTGGCAGCATGTCTTCCTCACTCGAAGCCAAAAAATGTCTTTTAGACGCCCATGTATGAGTATATAGTCTTGTAAGAGACCGAAGATACTAGCCAGCTTAGAGACGGCGTTGCTGTGTTGTCTCGTTATCGGCACTTAGTTGTCCGTCCCGTCGGTCGCCGGTTTCCCGAGTTCCAGGTTATCGGGTTCGGCTATGCTGTGGTACACTGGAGACCAACCATTATCACAACCACAATTTCTGCACTCCGAAAGACTGGCAGTGTGATTGTTGCCGGTGTCCCTGAGCCGGTTTCGATACAGGCTCCAATTGCGCCACGAGACATTCTGGTCTCGAGGGTAGATGTATGGTAGGTGTACCCGAAAGACTATTGAGCCGTTGTCCCGATCAAGCCCGACCGCGCAGTAATAGCCTCCAACGAAAACAAGAGCTTACTTTACTGGCCCTCCCATCTTATCATATCCATCAGTATCATATATGTATGCGTGCCCATGCGTCACCTAGATAGACTACCTCCACCGTTTACAGGCTGCATCGGGCCGATTTCTGTTTGCTGCTCCTCATCCTTAGCTCTTCGTTCACCTATTATCTGCTTCGATCTTACCTACAGAATGTTGGCATATTCGTAATAACAACCGACCAAGGACATACGGTATTGCCGTACGCAGTGTGTGTAGCAGCAGGTATGCATGGCAATACGGGCTGTCTCGTGAATGTCATGCACCTGCAAGCCGTGGTATGACCTAAACCTGGAGCGTGAGTCTGCGGTACTGTGATGTAACACGCCATGTCCAACCGTCAGAATGCGGTCACAGACATATGTATGTAATGTAAGGAGATACAGAAGTACCTAGTAGCACCAAGGTTAATCACCTGTCACATGGAGGTGGGGGGCTAAGTATATGACCCCGTGGGGGAGGAGAGGAAACGGGTTTGCTCCACCGAGTTGGTGTGGACGTACCTATCCCAGCAAGAATCATCCAACAAGCGAATCAGCGGCACGGGAAAGCGTCGGTAATCTAGGTATGACACGAGATCAAGAAGGTTACCTGATATACCTAGACGGGTAGCAATGGTGTAACCTCGATTTGAGCATAAGGTTCACATATGTCAACGGGTATGTAGTTAATATATGCTCTTTTCCTCCTGCGATTTCCATTTACCCGATAATTCTTGGACTACAGCTTACGATGACCAGATTCATATTTATGTGATCGAGCTACGGAAACCGTCGGCAATGTATTTGATGATCCCAGGGCATGACCGGATATCGCTGTCTCGCATGGGGCCTAACAATAAATTTCAAACTATCAGTAATGTTTACATATTCGGACATCTTCATCCAGCTGGATACAAGACTACTATCTTTGCTTTGAATTTTCTATGATAATAAAATGCAGAAACACTCTATAGCGGTCTTTAAGCCCGTACTTTCTCATCTGTCATAATCAATCATGGGCATCTACATGCCCACTTCTTTCCAGCCCATAACACACAAGCAAATCCCAAGATATTTAACTCTTCGGCCGCTAGTGCCGAAAGATTCCTTGCCCGGGGGACTCTTTGGGCGGAAAAGGAAGGGAGGTTCCTTAACCTATTCCCATATGAAGGGCCGCAACAACATACGGAGCGAAAGAATCAATATACTCAATGCCACTGTTTAATCCAGAATATCTGCAATTTTTGCGACCCGGTATTCCTTGCTGTTAGCTTTCCTGTTATTGGTGGATCGCAGGATCGGAAACGTATACTCAGGACCTGCAGATAAATTTTCGCGCTGATTTATATACCAGGTCCCTAAGGACGACCTCGTAAGAGTCCACCAAACCAATTTACCTTTTCCATTTAAGCGGACAGATCACTGTATACGAGATGGTGGTTGTTGACGGCGCGGAAGTTGCAAAACACAACACCGACAAAGACTGCTGGGTGGTATTAAATGGAAAAGTATGGGATGTGTCGGGTAGATGCATTTTTCTACTTACGTATGCAGGCAATTCACAGATTGAAAACAGGCTTTCTTGAGAACCACCCGGGCGGCGCCAATCTCATTTGCCGGTATTCTGGTCGAGATGCTACAGGGGCTTACGATGAGGTTCACGATCCCGAATTGATTACCAGAACATTATCCTCAGATAAATGTCTCGGCAACGTCCGGCCGGGTCGCCTACCAGAGCCACGGCAAGAAGTAGCCTCAACCACAGCAACGTCCGTCAATCCAATATATCCTCATCTAGGCTCAGTTATTAATGTAGACGACTTTGAGAAAGTGGCAAAGCAGTATCTGACTTCAACCGGTTGGGCATACTATGCTGGAGGGGCTGAGGATGAAGTGAGTCTTATGGATACTCGCCGGCTGTTCACGATGATTACATTCCGACCTCGTATCCTCCGTCGTGTCGACCTAGTTTCCACTGCCGTCAAGATACCAGGGTACCCTTCATCACTTCCCATATATGTTAGCCCTACGGGTCAGGGGCGATACGCATATCGTAATGCTGAGTTAGTACTTGCCTGCGCTGCCGGCAAAGAAGGTGTCCTCTACTGCATACCCACAACAGTCGCACATGAAAGCGTGTTCGCAGCTCGATCTAGACGTAACCAACCGCTGTTTTTCCAGCCACATACCACTCGAGAACAGACCAAAGCCCAGACAATGATCAGGAAGCTTGAGGCCTTGGGGGCTAGCGCACTATTCCTGACGGTAGATTCTCCTGTTCTCGGTAGGCGTGAGAAGGAATGAGAGAATCAAGACCACCGATAGCCCAGAAGTACCATCTGGCGTGGCGAGGGCAGGTTCAGTTGGCCGTGAGCAACCCCCGGAACTTATAATATCTAGCCACTGTCATATCTTGATGTGCAATTGTTCGAGAAATATAGCCAACTTTCCCCAGTGTTGACTATAGTTATTACATAGCTGCCCTTATAAATCCCTGGTTCATCCCGGTTAGGATGATGTAGAGGGTTTCCAGAGTAGGTATGTCAAGGCCCAACTCTTTACCCTTCCTCACGGGATACCCAAGAATTATTTCAACTTCCATAGGCTTTTCATTTTTAGCATCAACCTGCATACTACTTCCTATAGCAGGCATACTAAGAATCTTGTCAATCAAGCGATCAACCAGACTGTGTTCGACCGGCACCCCGCATTTTTGGGCTACATTGATGACCTCGTGCATCAACCTCCGGGTTAGAGGGGTCGCACCAGGAGATCTGAGCCAGTTGTGTGTGTCCAGCATAGTCAATGTTGTCAAAGAGTTCCAGGCCGCGTTCCAAACTACCTTCTCCCATCTTTGAACCTGTACGTTCGGTACAACCTGGAAGACTGTCTTCCCTTGCGCCAACAGGGAAGCAAACTTATCTAGGCGCTGCTTTTCTAATGATTCATCGACAGTGTAGTTGGGGAATAGGCCGATTTGCATGTCCTCTGATATCGTATGAGCAATGATGCCAGGTTCGGTTTGGCGGGCTCCAACCCAGGTCTAGTGACATGCCGCGCAGTTAGTGTCGGCAGTGTAGACGGGGTAGGTAGTCATTTACGAACCACGCAGGATAGTATCGAAGCGCCTGGAAAGGCCTGGCGGAACGCCTCTTCATTCCCCACGCCGTTCTGTATGATTGCAATTGTAGTTTTCTTCTCGTCTACAGCTGGCTCAAGTTGTTTAGGAACCGAGGCTTGGTCGATCGCCTTGTGAGCGCAGACGATGTAGTCGAAAGTGCATTGAGCTTCCGCGGGTGTTTTTACCACTATCCCCACGTCAGTTGTCTATGAAACCGAAACGAATGCGAAAGGTTGATCTCATTGGAACCGAATACCTTTATAGGGCCTCACGATGTGATTTCCATGGTTCTCACTCGAAATAGTGAGGCCTTTGCTCCTCACAGCGTCGTAGTTCGACCGAGCAACCGCCGTCAATCGTACATTTTCGGCGCGGCTGAGGATGAATGCATAAAACGACCCGATGCTGACGGCTCTGTCACTATACAGGCCGCATCTGCTGCATTGGAGACGAACTTACGCACCGAGTCCGTACAAAAGGACATCAGTTCGATCCGACGTGGCCATTACTGCTGCTCTCGGATTATACAGCACTGCCTCAACTCTTGCGTTTATTGTGAGATTCGGCCGAGCACCCTCCGAAAGTAGGCAGCTATCTCCTGTTCAATTGCGCCTTGGACCCTTCACCGAGCCTGAAAACGCTATCTGGCCTGCACTCTCTACTACCTTTAACAGCATCAGCTATAAGCCCCTCTTTAGCCAGGACTGTTGGCATCGCGGGGTAGCGTTGGGCAGAGCAGGGGTCGGGAGTTGGGGATCACCCTTACGAGCATGAATACTGACCCCCATTCATAGATTATTTCCAGTTTGCGACTGGAGAGGCAACCAGTCGACTCGTGTGCCTACTTCGCCTACGCCACCCAAGGAAGCTATACGTATGGACGATCTGCATCTGTACCCAGATACACTATGTACACTACAGTATGTGGTTCTTTCCAGCGCCGTGGGGAGTGTGCGGCCACAATGTATAGATGCTTTAAGTAAGTGGATCGCTGAACACCGGCTAGAAGCTCCGGATGCGACATATACGGCAATTCCGAACATCGACTTGATTATGATGGAGCAACGTAGCCATTATCGTACGTATATGCGAGCTATCTCTAAAAACACCGATACATCACATATGTACTTCTCTAGGCGACCGCTCTTCTGAGGTCAAGTATCCTAATCGGTGCTTCTTCACGTGGTCTGTGACCGGCGATTCACATAGCAACGCAAAATGTCATCCGGGCGGACTCTGAAGCTCAATTCGGGGTATACGATTCCCGTTGTCGGCTTGGGCACATGGGTAAGTGCCATTCTACTACCGCCCCCTGTTTCAACAGTAAGCCTGATACCATCAGCAATCGAGTCCCAACGAAGTAGCCAAAGCCGTCGAACATGCACTGCGCTGTGGATATCGTCATATCGATGCTGCGGCTTGCTATGGGAATGAAAGCGAGGTCGGTGCGGGCATCCGTGCTTCTGGCGTCTCTAGATCCGACATCTTTGTCACCTCCAAGCTATGGAACACCCATCACAAGCCCGAGGATGTCGAGGCGGCACTAGAAGAGACGTTGAAGAACATGGGCACAGATTATTTAGATCTTTACCTTATTCACTGGCCAGTTTCGTTCCAAATGGGCTCCGGACCTAAAGATCTTTGGCCAATCAATCCCGTGACAGGCGCGGTCCATGTAATCGACGTGCCCGAGTCGGAAACCTGGAAAGCAATGGAGGGATTGGTGAAAAAGGGCAAGGTCCGTAGTATCGGTGTCAGCAACTTCACCAGAGAGAGAATCGAGAATTTGTTGAAGACGTGAGATTTCGCATCTATCTCGGTGCGCAGGTTGATGCCACTAACAACCCGCTAGAGCCGAAATCAAGCCTGCTGTCAACCAGATCGAGGCACATCCATATCTTCAACAGCCGGCCTTTCTGGACTGGCTCAAGAGTCAAGTGAGCTGACCACACTGCGCCATCCTAGTAAGATAGTATATGATCACTGAACTATTTGGGTTTCGTTAGGACATTGTCGCCCAAGCTTACAGCCATACGGGTAACAACATTTATAACAAGCCCAAGGCTATAGATGACCCTTTACTCATAGAGATTGCGGGAAACCTCGGTCGTCAGCCAGCCCAAGTGTTGATCCAATGGGTGATACAGCGGGGCATGGTTGTTTTGCCGAAGTCAGTAACGCCTTCCAGGATCGAAGCTAACTTTCAGGATTTTGAACTGCCTCGAGATGCGTTTGAGAAAATCAACCGGCTAGACCGGCACGCTCGCTACAATTTCCCCCTAAGACTTGGCGTGAATATTTTCGGCGAGCATGATGAGGAGACACTGAAGAAAGGGGTGCAGGAATTGATTGCGGCGACGCGGGAGAGAAGCGTCAATGATTTGTATGAAGAACATAAAAAGGCCAAGCCATAGGCATCGGCTATAGATTAATGATAGACTCGATTAGTTTCACAAACGCTCTACGTGTTCAAGGAGGATGGATGGCACAGAGGGTGTTAAATTCGAAGTCATGTAGTATTGCTGCTAGGTAACATTGCCTAACCGAGTTAATTCCGTGCGCTGCAAGTTCGTTTTCTGTTTATGTAGCCAAAATATCGAAAGACTCTTAGGTCATACTTCCCGCCTTGCAGTTATAGCCTACGTATTATTTTGGAGTGTCAGTAAGGTGGTTGCACAGATATTAACAGAAGGCAAGGCGGTGTCCCGTGTATATCCCTCCCAAAATCAGGCACTTCTCGCATTATGCTAACAGCCCCAGGTCCTGTCGGCTTCATCCTGACGGTATACTGGTTAGTGCCTGCTTCATAAAAACTGACGTCTCAATTCAGTGTCTTCTGTGATCGTCGGCTTCGAGGATTCAACTTGTCCAGCAGTGCAGGCTATTAGACCCGAAGCCCGAACAAACCCTTTCATTTGTGCAATACGAGCGCACCTATCGCTTGCGGCCGACGGTATAGAGTTGGAACCCATCCCTCGACCACCCGGCCAACCTGCCTTCAACCCGGTCCGGATACGATTTAACCTAGGCCACTGTCGCTACGACAGCGAAGTTGATGGCTGGGAAGCCGAACGTCCAAAATTTCGGGTCCATATCTCTCTATAGAGAAGCGGTAGCACTCCCAAACTTAACAACTAGCTCATTTCTCAACTAGGAGTCACTGCCACTTGGTAGCTATTATAGCAGCCTTAGTATTTCAGTTTATACAGCTATACCTTATTCCAGGGCACTGTCTTTGTAATTGCAAATCAACTGGCAAATGCTACAAGACGGCAAGGCACACCAAAACTGCAAAACAACGAGCATTCTATACATAGCAAGATTAGCGCACGAAGGTGGTTTTAGAAATCTCCGCGCAATATTAAGTGCCTAAGACCTACCTCAAGTACGGGGTTCCTGACACAAAATCAAACAACTCGTCTCTATTCAACCTTCCCTCCGTCGAAGAGCATCCAGTGGAAATCGTGTAGCTTCCCGATGTAAGAAGGTGTAGAGCCTACAAAAATCCTGTGTTCGAGGCACATATGCTGAATGTCTTTAATTCTGATGGTAGCATACAGTGCTGACATGCTGCAGAATATTCAGCCGGAGAGGCGTCATCGACCAGTTCACCTTCGTGCCTCGTACCAGTGTGTGATGATGGTGAGAGTGGCGTCCTAAATAGGCGGAATGGTATACCGTGGTGGAGAAGATATCTTAGATATGTATCCTTATATTCCGAGGGCCATTCGTCCGAAAGCTCACTCAAAGTCTCCGAGTCCGAATTTACTGAATTATGACTCTCTAAGATGAAGTCGGATGAGTCGTCCTTGCCCTGGTCATTTTTGTGGCTGCTATGCGTATCTTTTGGTGTGCGTTCATACTGTCATTTCGAATCGAAGTGTCCGGACCCACCCATTTTTACTTACAACATATACACATTTAAAAAAAAAATGACAAACGTGTTTTTACTACGTTTTTTAATGCATAGAATGTTTAACGAAATTAATAATATTAATATATATATTAAAATAAAGCCTGTTATATAGCGATTTTAAAGTAGGTTTTATGTTTGTAGGTATAAAATTAGCGGAATAATATATAGTAATACTTTAGTTTGAAAGCCTTCAAGTAGTTTTAAGACCTACTTACGTAAACCTACTTATACGGACAAGCAAGGGGACTGGCAAAAGGTTTATAAACCTATATGTACAGACTAGCAAGGGGTCTAGAGACCTAGCCCTACAGACCGACCTATACAGACCTACCCGTACGGACTGGCAAAGGCTCTGGCAAAGGGCATAGAAACCTAGCCATGCAGACCTAGCTATATAGACCTGCTTACACAAACCTACCTACGAAGACCTACCTTTACAAACCTATACGCACAGACCTACACGTATATGACTGGCAAGTAGTCTGGAGACCTACCCCTCGCGACTAGGCCACTTGCCAGTCCGTACATATAGGTCTGTTCAGGTCTATATAGGTCGGCCTGCATAGCTGGGTCTCCGGACCCCTTGCCAGTTCGTGTAAGTAGGTCTGTATAGGTCTGTACAGGTTGGTCTATATAGATAGGTCTATATAGGTCCGTATAGGTCGGTCTTCGTAGGTAGGGCTCGATCGGATTGCGAAGGCTCGATTTAGCCCTTTTAATAATGCTATAGGTACCCTAAGCAATAATTAAATTAGCTATATATTGCCTACATATATAGTTAGTAAAATAAGCATTTAAAAGGGAGTGTAGTACTCACGTAGTTGAATTAGGTGGTGTTGTTAACAAAAAACGCGTTTGTCTGTTATTTCCAAAAAAAAAAACGTGTGCGTGTTGTAAGTAAAAATGGGTGGGTCCGGACACTTCGATTCGAAATGACAGTACCTATCATCATTCACCGGTAAGGTCATCTGGAATGGTAAAATGACTCCCTGATGGTACAAATGGACCGGTTGGGTACAGCTCTGTTGGGTTATTGATGATTTGCCGCAGCGGGGGTTTCCAACATGCGCTCTTCCGGCGTCATTGTAAGATGATGTTCCCTCTGTGTTGGCTCTGTTCTCCCGGGTGCTCTGGACATGTTGTGGACAGACTGAAAGTCACGATACCCTATCTTGGGCCCGGGTAATACGGGCCTCATGATAAGTTAAGGTGTAGGAAGAACACGAAATGGTAGTGTGAGTATGGAATCAAGTATTGGTGGCTGAGATGCTGTGTCGATTGAGAGGGAATTGTGCACGAAGGTAGTCTAATCTATATGTATGTTTGCCTAAGGTGGCTAGGTTGGCTTACCCATCATACGTGATAACTGGTGTCTATCAATTAAACGTGCGAATGAAAGCCCCGCGACTTTTGTTGACTAACTTGGGAACGGCCAAGGCGATAGGAGCTCCCCTTAGTTCTAGTCGGAGCTAGGCATCGATAAAGATTAGATATCTCACTGTTCATACGTGGTATCATGCCTCGCAGCATCTGAAACATATATATAGTAGCATTTGAATAATGACACATGGGGGCTACTGGCGCAGCCGACCCCTATTACGCAAACAATCGTTCGGGTTGAGTTTCTCTTCAATAGATGGCCACTCTAAAGTGTGGTTGAAATCAGATTCGTAATTGCCGGACAGCATCATAGCGTGAAATGTATGCCCAGTCACCATGAGCCCAATTCCAGAGATGAGTTTCTTTTTAGCAGGGCCCGGGATAGGAGCAGCCTGGCCCTGGAATCGGGGATGCCGGGCATTCATATGCGTGACTTAGCCCTCGCCACCCACATTCCGGATTCCCCATGCCTAGGAACTGCGACGCTTGGGCGGGTTTCTCTTCGTAGTTTAGGACTTGTACTCAGCTCCCCCGGTACGTCGTGTAAGAGTAGGGCGCAAGCAATAGTGGGACATGGTAGTGCTGGCCCTTATTGACGACAAACGTGACGACGACCTCGGGAAAGAATGTGTTTCCCTCGCCGAAGTAGGAGGCGGCATCGAAGCGCAGGGCCCACGTTGACTTGTCGTCAACCTCGGACAGCACGTCTTCAAGCACGTAAGTGGGCACATCGCCGGCCTCGCGTGCGCTGCTGTACGGCAGCCATGTCTTGATACGGCCGTCGTCGTCGGTCTGCGACTCGAAGGTCTTGAGGGGCGCGTGGCCGCCCTCTAACTTGACGCGGATCCCCTTCGCCGGCTTGCCTACCGACGTGTCGAGCACGTGGCAGGTGATGGGATCCTTCTCGCCGGCCATGGCCTCGATGTGGCGCTGTGTGGATCTGCGTGCTCGCACAGACAGATGGTGGGCCGTTTGGTTCGGGGATGGGATATTTAGAGGCTTGGATAGATGCCCAGACCCTCCACAATCGGATCTCCCTGTCTCGTGGTTTGGATCGTTCTGGGATTACGTAGGCGGGATTCGATGCGCAGTGGAGAGGAGGCGGTGGCATATACGAACACACGGGGCGGAGATAATCGTGTAAGGCTTCGAGTTGCCGATGCTGCTAGTATGTAAGGCAGGCTACTCGAGTCTAGTCGTGCTGGTTCGCAACGAGGCATATATGGTTTTCTGCCCTCTTCGGGAGCCGCCGGTCGACGTGCAGGGAGAAGTTGAGGAGTGATGCTATTAGTGGACCTATCCTGAGCAGGATACTTGGATCGGTGTGCGAGTGCTACCCCGCCCCCACTTCACTGAAGCTCTTATGTACCTACCTACGTACTACCTGCAGTACCTTACATGCTAGTACCATTGCGTACAGTACTAATATACCTAAGGTACCTCTATTTTTAGCAGCATACGGGAGGTACCTCCTTGTGACGATCTGCGATCTCTGTTTCAATGCCTTCGAGGTTGCAGGCTGCCGGTCTCTCATGCAAATGCACCTGACCAGCCTGCCTACTCACTACTTACCGTACAGTAGGTACGGACTCGTCTACATGTAGTTGGAGCTCGCCACTCCTATTTCATTGAGCGGTGGCTTGGTTCAAATCGTCATCGACTTGTTGCATTCCTTGTTGACCGCTTTTTCTGTTGTTTCTGTTACTTCTGTTGCTTCTGAGTCGTAGATGCACTGTCTGTCTAATTTTAGGGTGGCTTGACGTGTGTGCGCCCCCCGCGTCGTATTCGTTCTTGTCGAAAGACGGACGGATCTTGAGGTCTTAACACACCTGCGCCGCTTACCGTTACCGGCTCGCCCTGTCATAAATAGTCCCCTACACGAGAACCCCGTAGATTAGGGAGATTCAGCGGTTATTGTGAAGGTCAAGTTGTTGCGTCCGGCGCCCAGGGACAATTCAAGGCCGTGTTTGGGTCTGAGGCTGGGACGAGGTATTGCAGAACCGCTCAGCCGATCAACAAGCTACCTTGGGCACATACAGAGCCCCGAGTACGGTGCTGGCTGTCCTAATCTAACCTCACCCCGGGGATATGGGGTTTCCAGGTTGAGATTGAGCTGCATCCTGCGCATACTTTCTCTGCACTCCCCAAGTTTTCAATGCGACTCTGGCTACCTACCTGGGCGGCGCGTCTCGTAAATCTACCATTCAGCGACTTCGTTACCGGGGGATGAGGTTACGTCCGTCCACATCGAGGTTGTGGCCGGGACGGACTTGGGGGCCAACGACACGTGAACCCAGATTTCAGGTGCTCGTCGATATGAAGGAACAAGAGGCACCTGGATAGGTTCCAAGGTGGGTTCCAAGGTTGTGGCGGGGTTCGGCTGAGGTCGGCCGGGCACGGGCCATTTCAGGCCGGGTGGCAGCCCCGCCACCATTCCCCATTCCTGGGGCGTCCGAAGCAGCTTGATGATTCCATCCGTCTTTTGGATTCTATGTGTTCCGGCACACCGCATCTGTTGTCACCACGTCCGCTGTCCGAGCACCTCTAGTGCCTCTGCCGTCGCCCTTCCTACTCTACGCCCGCCAACCGCCAGACTGCCCATCCGCCGCACACCACCCACCGCCCACCGCCCACCGCCCACCATGTCCGCAGCTGTGCTTTCGGCCGACGATGACGTCTTCGAGCCGACGCTGCAGTCCATCCTCGACCAGAAGACGCTGCGTTGGATCTTCGTTGGCGGCAAGGGTGGCGTAGGCAAGACAACGACATCGTGCTCCCTAGCCATCCAACTTGCCAAAGTCCGCCGCTCCGTCCTGCTCATCTCTACCGACCCGGCGCACAACCTATCTGATGCCTTCTCGCAAAAGTTCGGCAAGGAGGCGCGCCTGGTCGATGGCTTCACAAACCTCAGCGCCATGGAAATCGACCCTAATGGCAGTATTCAAGATCTGCTAGCAGGCCAGGGAGAGGAGGTGGACGCGATGGGTGGTATGGGGGGTATGATGCAAGATCTGGCCTTTGCTGTAAGTGCTGGGATGCTATTACAAGACGTCAAGGTTCTTTGAGTGGCTGACAACTGTGCCCACAAGATACCCGGTATAGACGAAGCTATGTCCTTTGCCGAAGTCCTAAAGCAAGTCAAGTCCCTATCCTACGAGGTCATCATCTTCGACACGGCACCCACTGGTCACACGCTGCGCTTCCTCCAGTTTCCCTCGGTCCTCGAAAAGGCCTTGGCCAAGGTATCTCAGCTATCTAACCAGTATGGCCCTCTATTAAACGGCTTCCTCGGCTCGCAAGGCCAATTGCCCAATGGACAGAACCTCAACGAGATGATGGAAAAGTTGGAAGGGCTGCGTCAGACCATCTCCGAGGTCAACGCGCAGTTCAAGGATGAGAACCTTACCACGTTCGTGTGCGTATGCATAGCCGAGTTCCTTAGTTTGTATGAGACGGAACGGATGATCCAGGAGCTGGGTGGATACGGCATCGACACGCATTGCATCGTCGTCAACCAGCTGTTATTCCCCAAGCAGGGAAGCAACTGCGAACAGTGCAACGCGAGGCAAAAGATGCAAAAGAAGTATCTTGACCAAATCGAGGAGTTATACGACGAATTCAACGTGGTCCGAATGCCATTATTAACGGAAGAGGTCCGAGGTAAAGAGAGACTAGAGAAGTTCAGCGACATGTTGATTCATCCTTATACGCCTCCCGAGTGAGGCTCGGAGGATACAGTGAATGATCGGGGTAAAATGGCAAGCTGGGCCAAGCAAGCGCAGCAAAGCGAAGCACGACATTCGGCATCGGTGCTGCGTCGGTACATGACATTAAGTACCTTCCATCTCGACATTTTGACTCGAATGCTGCGCCAGAAGTAATGTCCAGGGTGTGTCATAGCTATAGGGGCATTAGCAAGTGCAACAAAGCTTTAATAGGGTGGTAAACCATGACACGACAACACAGTTGGGCCTAGGTACATCGGTGGCTATGACCGGGTTTCGATAGAGAATAACGGCATCAAAAGCGTAGATACTACTACCTACCTTACCTACCTACCTTACCTACCTACCTACCTACCTACCTACATCATATACTCGCTATGCTGACTTTTATTGGCATCACTTGGTATATTTCAGAGGACTCTAGCCAGACACACCCTCCTTGCCCAACAACACGTATCACTGAAGTGGCTAGACTTATTCCGCTTTCAAGAGAGAGAAGAAAAAGAAAAAGAAAAAAGGAAGGGAAGCGAGTAAACGAGTAAATGATCATTTGGCATGCTGCGAAAATAGAAGATTGAGATTATCAATCCCAGTTCCGCTAGTCTCGAAGACTAATATGCTTAACTTAAGATACCTACTGTTGCTTGCTGCTGCCAGTCATGTCGGTCGGTCACACCCTAACACTGATGTGGCACCTACATATATACTAGGTATGTAAGGTACCTACAGGTATTAAGTGGGTGGAACAACACACTGCGCGGGGTAGGTACTTCTACTGCCACGCGCCACGCGCCATGCTCCATGCTCCATGCTCCATGCTCCCTGCCGCGTGGGGATGCACGGGCGAGTATCGAAGGTGCCAGGGTAGTCGAGCAAGGTGAAGCTGCTTCCCTCATGGATCTCTTCATGCCTACTTGAAACACGAGCACCCAGATCGTATATCCAAGCCTCAGCCTCGGATTCCTTCTTGTTTCCCACGTCGCCGTCCACCGTCAATCGACTCACGCAATACGCTGCAGGCCATTCCCTCGACATGGCTGCCCACATCCCCATTATTGACGCCCATGTTCACCTGTACCCCGAGTCCGAGATCCCCACCATTCCTTGGTGCTCGCCGGAACACCCCCTAGCGAGGCAGCAGTCGGTCGAAGAGTACAAGGCCGCTTCGGCGATTTCCCCGCCCAAGGGCTTCATCTTTATCGAGACAGACCGCAAAAACGACCTCGACGCCGGCGTCAAGGACGGCAGCGGCTGGAACGGCCCGCTGACTGAAGTCTCGTGGCTGAAGCGCATCGCCACGGGCCAGCCGAGGGCTAACGAGGGACATGCTAAAGAAGATGCGCCTCTATGTGTTGCATATATCCCCTGGGCCCCTTTACCAAGTGGGCCGGGGGCTATGGAAACGTACATCGAGCTTGTGAAGAAGGAGGCGGGCGAAAGCTGGCCCAAGGTCAGAGGGTTCAGGTATTTGCTGCAGGATAAGCCCAATGGCACCATGTTGCAGGACGACTTCATCGAGAGCCTCAAGCTGCTTGGTCGCAAGGGTCTCGTGTTCGAGCTGGGTGTTGACCAACACCGACGGGGTAGAGCACAGCTTGAAGAGGTTGTCGAGATGATTGACCGTGCGCATGAAGGTGTTCCGGAAGAGGAGAGAGTCGTTTTCATCATCAGTAAGTGTACTGCCAACTCTTCCCGTCGTCTTCGGCGAGTAGCCGAACTAAGCGCGTATTGTACAGATCACATGTGCAAGCCCGATTTGGAAGTCTACAATACGCATACGAGTGCATCCTTCATTGCATGGCGTGTTGCCATGTTCGCGCTCAGCAAGGCTAGCCGCACGTACATGAAACTATCAGGTGGCTTCTCCGAGATGCCCGAGTCACTGAAACAGCGAACCCCCGAGGAGATCTTTGAGGCACTCGTGCCGTGGCTGACCATCATCCTGACGGCCTTTGGCCCAGATCGAATCATGTTCGCTAGCGACTGGCCCATCTGCACGATTGGTGTTGGCGATGGCGCTTGGGAAAAGTGGAAGAAAATCGTTGAGCGCTTGTGCTGGATGGCTTCCTTCGATTACGACCAGCAGAGGAAGATTTGGGGTGAGACGGCGCTGAAGGCTTATGGAATTGAGCCCTGAATCTGCGCTCGGGCAGTGTCAAAGGGTCATGGAAAGCAAGGTAGACTATAGCCAGGAAACCAGATTTAGCACTCAAAGAGGGGGTTATGTTCCGATCTCTATCTACATGTCTAGCCTTGGAGGTCGTCGATGCGAATATTAGTAAGAGGGGGGTAGACGATGGTAGTGAGAGTTGAATCGATATCTTTCCGATTATTGTCTCTTGATCGGAACCGCGTAGTTTAAGGTGGCAAAAATGGTCAAACATTAAGTTCAAAGCTAATGTCGACGATATTCATTGGAAGGGACCCCGCAGCTGGGACTTTTCTTGCAGCTCCAACTAGACCAATTCTTTTGGCTCTCATTTATTGTGTATATTGTGTACTGGGAACTGTCTCAGTATGAGAGTCCTGGTTACTAACTCATCTTGCAAGTTCTTTAAGTGTTCAATTTTATTTACATTGGATCCAGTCACAAGCTTATGAAACACTACATACATAAGCTTTTGTTCGCATAGTATTTTCTATATATTCTTTTCATCCTGGATTCAAACAATCGCTCTTATGCCCAGGCTTGTGTCCGAAAGTATCGATCGACCCACCAGTTCCTCGGCGCGGACACTCGCGAAGTTCCCGCCAAGACGCCCCACGTTTTCCAGGTGCTCTCTGTCCTGTTCGTCGTTTCTGTCCGGGCAGTGATCGACTGGTGTCGTAATTGCGCTGTCGGAGGAAACGTGAGCCGCTCTGTGCTTTCGTTTTCATGGGCGGTGAACCCCTGTTTCTCATTTACGTAGTTGTCCAATATCTGATTGCTGTCGCGATAATCTCTCCCTTCCTCAGCTGCATAAGCCTCCGTCATCAGTTGGTTCATGATGCTAGACGGAGACCTCGTTTTCTCAGGTTCTCCCTGCTGCGGGTTTAAGTATTGTGTATCGTCTGGTAGCATCCTAGACAGATGGTTGTCTCGATGTCTTCGACGGCGCCACATCCATATCGCGAAGAGGAGGCCTACAAATGCTATACCTCCTATAACCTATTGTTAACAATTTGTTTAACGTTTGCGAGGAATAGACAGGCTTTATAGCCCGTCTAATAATAAACACTTACCAACTGTTCCTCCCGCGATTTGGCCGGCCTTTTGTGTACTGTTTGGCCCACTACCTCCAGTTTCATCGAGCGGATCAATGGCGTTGCCAGACTGCGGCACGTCGGTTGAGCCGCCAAGTAGCGGGTCACTTGTGCTTTGTGGTAATGCGGTCGTCGCCGGCGTGGTCAGATCGGCTGTATTCAAAACAGGTATAGTGCTTGTAGACACGATTGGAATGGTTGAAGAAGACACGAGACTTGAGGAGGGAGGTAGTAACGTGTTTGTTGGCATCGCCGGTATATCCTGAGAAGATACGACAGTGGAAGAAGCAGGTGGTAAATTGGTTCGGCCGGTAGTCGCTGTCTCTTTAGTAGGAGCTTGAACCGTCGTCGGTTGAGTTGATATGGACGTTGCCGTTCCTGGGATAACTAGTGTAGAAGGTGTGCTATTCTTGGGGGGCGGAATCCCCACGCCTCCCCCATTGTCGGGCTTCTCATCTGATGATTCACCGTTGTCCAGTTCATTATCGGGGAATTCATCGTCTGATGATTCGTCATCGGACAGTTCATCGGCCGACGACTCGTCGTCAATTGGTGCGCCTCCGGCTGGTACACCAGGCTTCGGCTTTTCGTCCGCTCGAGCAAGGATTTGAAGACCAGGCGTGCGCCGTCGTAGATGAAATGTGACCCTACCTAAATATTAGCCGAGCCTCTCCAGATATTTAAATGTGTGAGGATTTTACCTCATTATGATTCCGACTTGCTGGAAACGTCAGAACAGTTACCTGTAGCCACTCTTTAGGAACAAAATAAATGAAGATGAAACTTGGTGACAGTAACAGTGACAGGAAGAGAGAAACAGAAAAGAATAGGAAACAAGAATATGTGAATAAAGCAAACCGCCATAGAATAAAAGAAGAACAACACGAGTGAAAATAAGGATAAGCCCTCCAGCTGTTCTGTCCGTCCTATGTTCCTTTTCAATACCGGCTGGAACATGGCCAAGACCTACAAGACAAGCTAGCGCTTGGCCTGGACACCTAATGTCTGGGCCAGGCACATGCTATCTTGGCGTCGTCCAGAAGATCTCCCCGATCAGGAACAAGAAAGTGCTCTGATTGGTTTATTGTATCCACTTCCCCAGAAATGCGCACAAGCGCTTGCAACTGATACATAAGTACGTGTCGATCTCTCCAGCGACGGCTTCGGCAACACGTTTTGTAGTTTCAGCAACCCATGTATTCATTTTAGCAATGCCTCTGCCCAGTATTTCGCGTTTCAACACCACACAGTTGAACCAGACTTCAGATAGAAAGGAACAGCTTTGTGTGTTGCTGGGTGAAATCACGCCGGGGCTGAGCCGGCAGCATGAGCTCCCCGCCCGAGGCCACGGCCCCGAGAACAACCTTATAGCAACCGCACCCTGTTTCATCACGACTTGGTCTAAAACTATGAAACTCCGAAAGGGCGTTGATGCAGTGCATTAGTGTGTGTGAAGTGCCCCTATATTAATAAGGAGCATTACATAGATACACTAAACAACACGGATGACTATTTTCGGGAAGCTTGGCCGGATTTCTTTCACAGCCTCGGGGGATAGGATAAACATTTTTATACCTTGAAAACTCACAGCAGGAGCCGCGGGTATAAACACGCACCTAGTCCATAGTCCAATTTAATACATTCAAAAATTTAATTTCTAACTGGACTTTACCATAGAATAAAGCGGCAAACTAGTTTTTGAACATAGTTATATAATTATTTTATTAAAACAACAATTGGAATTGTTATTTTAATTTTTAAAAATGTTGTTTGCAATTATTTTAGGGGTCAAAAGCTTTTGGTTGAAGTGTAACACCTTTGTAACACTATGCAATAATTCAGTATGATTACAACCCAGTTTTTTTACTAACTACTTTACAGCAATAGTGTTTGGTAAATTTTTGAAAAAACCCTCCTGGCACACTACGGTAGTCTATATCTCGGGAACATTGCAGAAAATAGCGAGATGGAACAGTGGATCCTTCGTAAACTTCTTTGCGAAACGCCGAAGAGCACCCCCTCCACCAACCCCGGCTAGGCTCGGCGGCCCAGGTCTGGCCCCGGTCTCGGTCCGCCCCCGGGACACGGTCCACCGGCGAGATAGCGTCCGGTTTTAGCTCGAGTCCAACGTCGGTAAGTAATTCCCCGGGGTTGTTTTCTTTTTGTCTTCACAATTTTCAGAGTACAAGATTTCCTTTTGGGGACGGGAGAGTATCTCGAAGCTTCTGAAGCTCTCACAAACCACGCTTTAAACAACGATACCCAAGTCCGAGTGTTGCAGTCAAGTACAATACCAAAACGTACCTACAACACGGGCGCAGCTCCGAGAGCTTGCCCAAATCGAAGCTAGGAAAATCAAGCTGTACTTTAACCGCCATCACGACCAAATTCGACAGTGGCCTTACTGGCGTGTCATGTAAGATCAGGCTTAAAAGCAATGGGGGTCGGAATACATCGCAGTATTTTGTTGTGAAGAGGACATACCTTGAAAATATGCAGCAGTACCTAAGAGACGAGCTTCGTATATTACAGGTATAGTCTTTTCTCCTTTCTTCATCTTTATAATATACTCACCGCGTTTTTGGCCATGTCACGCAGCGCTACGGAATAACCCCCGGAGTCCGAGGGTATCGGGCACGGGCCCTTCGCCTGTACGTACTATATATGCTTGCAGTGCAATCTCTGCCATATAGATAGAGGTTTTCCTCCTTATTCAATAACAATAAGGCAATACTGGAACTACCAGCAGTGTGAACTGTGACAGACCGTGCCTCCTGTAGCTCAACGAAGCATTTCTTCCGCACAAATTTCCACTAGACAAAGTTGAACTAATGAGAAAATCGGGCAAACGGGCCGGCTGGTATCATGGCATACAGGCATTCCGAGGGGCTCGGCTTATCCTGCAGCTACTCTATATCCCCAGCAGCTGAAATAACCCTTTGATTGGCGCTCCGGGGTTCACCGTTTTCGCCGAATGGGTCGAGTCTGAAACACTAATAACAGAATTTCATAGAAAGGGGCAGAGATCGACCGCTGCCGCTGCCAAATCGAATGCTCTCAGAGTTCTTAAGGTGTCGTACGTTATTCATTATCCTTTATATTGTGGCTGGGTTCCGTGTGATTAACAAGTGACGGTCTCAAGTCGTACATTTCTGCATCGCCATGGCATGGCCCCTAAGGGCGACTGGGGGCCCACACCAGCAGGAAAGGATACCAACCGATTTCCAAAATGATGTGTTCTATTCTCCAACAGGTTAGCACCCTCGCACGTCGCCCCGGCGGGGGGGTCCCTATAAAGGGCCCCATTCGCCGCGGACGCATCGCAAGAAGGATTTTCCTCGTCACCACACTTTTCCACCTCCCACGAAGGGGGTGGTTTTCAGTGGTGGTCGGAGGTTTTTTATCCCACCCACCAGCCCTCGGGTTAGTGGAGGCTAGCTATTCGAGTTCTAGTGGGTGGCCGGCTCGCATAGCGCACCGGCTAGGCCTTGAACTAGCTATGGCCGGAACGGAAGGAAGGGAGGATTGTGTTTGGGTAGTGATTTTATTTGAAAAAAAATCCCCCCTTTTTTTTTGTAGTCTGGGCGGCTATTCGAGTCCTGGTTCGGGTGGCCGGCTACGACAGCAGACACTGCGATGAAGGCGCGCACTGGGCCACGAGTAGCAGCTCATGCTCCCCCAATATATGCGTTCAAACCAACCTATGCAAGCCCTGTTGAGTGAATAGAATGACTAAGGAACAAATAGCGCATAGTGATATGCGCGTTTCAAATGATACGAGACGCTTCAATGAGTGCGCCGACCTCACAACCACGCGGTACAAGAACCTCGATCCCGAGATTACAGCCTTAGTCCAGTGATGCTTAGCAAGTCCGACCACCAGACCTTCTCTTGAGTTTCTGAATGACTCGCTCACGGAACTGACGAGGGGAGCTACGCCTAACCGGTATTCTGGTTAGTAAGTAGTTTTCGGAACTACCTTCTTCTTGTTTTAGCGACTTTTATATCCAGTCTTCTATAATTTCGTAGTACTGCTACAATCGCCAGTAGCCAGTCAAACCTTATGGTTACGCCCCGCACTTTTGGATCCTTTCTTTCGCGGTTCAATACCTTCGGCTTGCATTCTACGTAGTACATGCGCATATACTGTTCGATCACGCAAAGAAATAACTAATTATCAATATAAATCATACAATAATTTGATCGATTGGGATTGCATACGATTAATTCAAACTTAAAATTTAGTACGTACGCAATTAAGTGGAACGGGTGTGGCGGACCGGTATTAAAGTGCTGACCAGCCAAGCGTATAAATTCCATCCATGCGTCAGCTTGTTATGTATATAGTCATACGAGTGTAAGACTCTGTGCGAGGCTTTAGCCCGGACCTTGCCCGTATTTGCCTAATTGCTTGCCTAACTAGCCGAGACAGCTAGGCAAGGCAAATGTCAGCAACTGGAAGCGAAGGGTTAGCAACTATACGCGAGGCTATTCGGACATATAGACTTTAGATCTCCTAGTCTAACTAGAGAAGGGACAAGGCTTTTATAGCCTACTTGACGCCCCAGGATATTATTGTAATTCGAATATTTTCCCAAGCCCTTGTTACAGAATGGGACACAACGCTTGAATGTATGAATTAACCCATAACTGGAGAAAAGTCACGGGCAAAGTCATATGCGACCGCAAGTCGAACCTAACCTCATGATAAGACCGTAGAATTCCATATCTGCGCCCAAGTGTTTGGTCGACACCTAATAATCGAAGGGCAAACTAAACACGGATGTCAACATTGGGCGTCTATCGAACAAGTCCTTCAGCTCCAGACCAAAGCCGCGAGGAAGATACAACCGCCTATATCACTTATATCATTGGAAATTGTAGCTGGAGTGGCTAGTTTCAAGATCGGCGGTGGCATTATTTACCGGCCACCCATAAGAGCGCCAAGCAAAGTAATTAATGCGCTTTCACCAGCTATCCAAAGCCAACAAGGGTCCACTCTACTCCAGGTATAATAGAGACGCTGATCTACCTAGTTATTCTCGGCGACCGTCACGACATTTCTAGACGATGTCTCTGAGCGAAGAGATTTAGAGGAGTGATGCAACCCATCATCTGCAATTTTAATGCTTTAATCTAGTAAGCCAATATAAATAAAATTGCTATACTATCTCCACTTAAAAACATCCGCCAGTGTATTGCGAGGCAATAGTAGGATAGTCCGAAATGATTTGTGCTTGCAAATCCATTCTTGCAATAATAAACTCATATCGAGGGGCAAAATAAGGTTTGGTGGTCAAATCTTGGCGTACACGAACTGCACTTATTCATTGTATACTAATGTCATCTATAAGTACCATGGCATAGGCCAACCAAACGATTGGGATCAAGTAAAATAAGCACACCAGGTACCTAGACAGGCAGTAGTACCTCTTAGTATAATATCAGAATCGAGATCTACTGCTTCTGTTACTCATAGTGCCTACCCCACGCGTGTTCTATTCCACACTTGTCATAGCGACACCCACCTATTTACAACCATGACTCAGTCGGATCGCATCACATGCGTCGTGTACGTAAAGCGCCACGACCCCAGCAAATCATTTACTACACATAGAGCCCAACAATTTGACCATCACGAAGATAACCACTTTCTGCCTAGTCCCAACAAACGATAGCTACACTTAATCGAACTCAAACCCTCTTGTTTCGTTTGCTTTAGTTAGACCTTAGACCATCAAACATTGAATTGCGTGCCTACGCGTATTGTCAAGGCCGAACTCATGTCCATCTGAGGGACGAGACAGACAAGCACGGCGTTCCATATCTCTAATCGAGGAGGCGTCTATTAACACAAATTTCCGGCGGCCCCATGAATCCAGTTTTGACAAATTTCTTCAACATGTATGGGTCAATTTCCGTTCATAAGAATTGGCACCGTGGGCAGGATGATTCCCCTAATTCCTCGTAGCGGAAGAGTTACACAGCCTGACTCGCTCTGTCAATGGCGCTTTTGTATCGGACCATTTATATATTCCAAACTCAGTTTCTGGCCTCTTAGGACCAATTATATTCTGGCTCCCACGTGAATCGGGTTAGCGGCACGTGTCAGACTGCTGTGGTTTCGTAAGTATTTGTGGCCCGGTTCCGGGAATTTGGAACTGCAGGGCACGTTACTTTCGAAATTGCGCCAGTGTTGTTGCTGTTTCAAGTCGGCTTCACAAGGTGCTATTTTCACAGGTCGCATCCTGGCCACATGTCACCGGGGGGGATAGAAACATTGGCCGACTGTACTAATTAGTATCCAATTCGCCCAGGAGCTGTTCATCAAAAGATCCGCTAGCCCGATACTACCAACATGGCTATAGATTGTGGCGGTGTAGTAGAAGACCAGAAATGTTCATAATGTCCTCCTAGATGCTTAATTATGATTGTTCTTTTGATGCCAAACAGCTGAGCAAATCGCTTACTTTGTCCATATGGTGGTCCGTGGTCCGTTGAGCCCCTACGTTCATGGAAGGATAACTTCAACTTTCCACACAAGCCAAGTCCGCCCTTTTCCGTATCGGGCGGACCTGGCCTAACTTTAAGACCAAGAATTGGTACTGACTGGTGCAAAGGGCAGATGGCGATGCAGTGGAGCGTGACACAGGTTTTGGAACACGATACGCGAGTCACCACTCGGTCACTACTAAAACTATAGCAAGCCACCACGGCCAAACGTCTCCTTTAGATGACTACCGACCTACCTAGTGTGTACAGCTGAGAGAGGGAATCGAGTAACCCATGTGGGCCCAAATCATTGCAAGCCGCCTCGTGCCAACGCCCAGGTGACTATCTAAAATTTAGAAGTCACCAGAGCATATTAAAGTGTCAGCTGCACCTCGTTGACCATGATAAGTTTCTTTCCTCAGCCTAGGTTCATTTCACACTCGTTTATGCATTGCACGTATATCATTAACAAACGTCTTGAAGTTTCGTTTGCTCTCTCTTTATGCAAACCCACGTCCTTCAATCTCTCGGTGGGTTACGTAACTTTAATTTTTGATACATTGATTGTTCATTCCCATCACAAAGACCTCACCCGGTATTCCTACGAACGCTTCGCAGCTCCTGTTGGCCGTTAAAATAACTCTACCTTAAGTCTCACCCTTCGGCGGAAATTCATAAACATATCGGGCACTTGACTTCATTGGCCTGATGTTGGCAATGGGCTTGGCCTTCTTCATAAGACCATTGCCATCAGTGCTTGATATCATGAATATACCTCAGAACCCGTTGGATCATCAACAAGTAAAACATCTGGGGAAGCCCGCAAAGAAAAGTAGCATCAGCAACGACGTGATGCTGGCGTTGGAGGTTGCGCGAGACAGTCCGGAAGCTGCAAGCCATGGAACCATCTGCGACACGCTTGAGTCGGCGCTGGCGGGCATCTGGGGTAGAGTCCTGGCAGATGAATTCGAATATGTTATGTCCAGGGATGAGTTCGCTATCTTCAACTTCTTCCAGGACCGGTTTCGGAATAACCCGGTAGCGACGAGAGCGCGGAAGCGGTATTGGGACAATTTGAGTGTTGCGGAACCCAGTCAACAGCGTAGTTGAGAAACACCCACGCGGCATAGACTAAAGAAGAGAAGGAGTAAGAAGAGACAGCCTGGGAGCCCAGCTCTTTGGACCAAAGATCCATTTTTCGGTTCCTGGGTACATCCTACACGAAGTCGGCCCACTTGCAAAGCCATCGAGGTTCACGATTCACCGACCCTTACCCATGTTGGTCATCCTAGGTTAGGCCGCCCACACCACCCCTTAGCACTATTCGGCGCCATCACGGATAGCACAAAATGAGGTGGGTTAAGCTATGAGCACTTTCGTCCGGCCACTTCTGTGGCAAGGGAGGATTAGACACGAATGGCTGCTCATTTGTAACAGCGAAAACAGACTTACGATACAACGTCACAACTATAATATGATCCGTCGAGTTGGGACTCCTAGATAGATACATTAATTACTGTATTCATTCAAGCAAAGGCTGTACAAGGACCCGGATTAAGAACCTGTGATACCTATAGGGGGTTTCTTAGAACTCTAGGTTTAGGGGCATCTGGACTAGGATATGCGTGCAAAGTACCGGGTCCCCCATCCTAGTGAGATTTTCAGGCTACATTATTCATGAGTGTACATGTTTGAACCACAGCATCTCCTCTCTCTTCGCGTAGTCATCTAAACAAATATTATTCAGGTAACCTAGTTGTGTAGGGGCGTACCCCAGATTCCCCTTCTTGTGAGGCCAATTCCTGATCCCGAGTCAATCTCAGTAATAAATTCCACAGGTGGAGCCGCTGCATTCTCAACTCGACGTCAACGAGGCCTATTGAATTCTAAACCCACGACTACAGTAGTGTACAGCAGTTCTTTAAGGTTATTAGGTGGGCTCACACGAGCAGCCAATTACCTAAATAGGTAATAGAGATAAAACCCTATCCATGTCGGTCGGCAATAAAGTTCGCACCATGTGACGCCAATAAGTTGTAGGTCCAACCCACTAAGCTAAGTACTACTATACGTATGTATGTCCCGAAGGACGGTAGGTGCAGATTTATCACAGTACATACATATGATCCACCCATCAGCTCAGATTCCTCCAACACGTAAGACAGAGCTCGGAGGTTACATGTGCGCACCGCATCTAGTGATCTATATTACTCTCATATCACAGCCTCACTGTCCATCTATCATATACTAGTAATCTCTATCGTCGGGCACCCGTTGTATACCGTATCGGGGCTTTTGGTAGTAAGTATAGCGAACAATGCTCAAAGTAGACAGTCGCTTGCAGATTCGAACGCCTTGTGTCTTCCTATAGCTTGCGTATACAGCATTATGGCTTACTCTAGTCGTCGCCCCACCCTTGCCACCAATAATAGGTTGTAGGTCGATAGGTGTAGATTTATCATACTACATACAATCCACCCATTAACGCCAAGCTTACTAGTTAGTCCTAGTTTATTAAATTCGCAAGAGACCTTACTCATGCTTACCACGGCGACCCATAAGGGCCTCGAGGTCAGGTCACAAGACGTTTATATAACAAGGATAGCAAATATAATTAGCTAGCCGTGTAGAGAAACCAATATAAGTAATAGGCCATATATAAATCTACATTAACCCGGCAGTAAACACAGATGCAGTTTCAAATAAAGCGTGTAAACCCGTGTGTCGAGGTCTAAAATGCAAGGCTACGTAGAGAAAATTTGTCGCGTAAATGTAGAGCCTATATACACCGTTAATACTCACAGAATATTAACGGCGTCGTTTTACTTCGTAACAAAATTCAATGCTTTAAAATAAAAAGCAATGATTTAAGGGAGTTTATAGATAAAAATTGAATGACTAGTGTTAGAAACCCAATATACGACAGGCAAAGACATTAGTTGTTGCACAAAGGACTCTAAACCTTTGTGGACGCTAATACCTGACTGGATACATAAAAATCTCTTTGCCCATGTGACCTCTGACAGTGCGTGTCTTGTGACAACCAGCATATTTATCTGCGAAATTACAATTTACAATAGCTAGAAAACGTACCCCATTTTCATTATACGTGTAAGAACATATCAAAGTAATTATTGTGTCTAAAAGTTGCAAGTAGATAATTCCCCACTAATATAACAATGAAGAACCTTCTATGATGCCCACCAAAAGATCCTAGTAAGAATTACATATACCTCGTCTTCTACTCTGTTGCTAAACTACCCTTAGTACTTTCCTGATCGGCGACAAAGGTGCTACGTTTCTAATCGTAGGGGCACATATGAGTAACTGCAGACAAGCAAGTCGGATGGTGGCTTGATTACGTTCTACTTTTGGCGACTTACGTAATGTATCGATATAGTGCTGTAGTCTTGTTTCATGAGAATAGGAGAGTAAAAATGTTAGCTACCATAGGAGAGCATCAATAGAATATGCTGTTTTATGACAGCAGCTCGATCCGCTGAATAGCACGGGCCCTTCGCCTAGTCTATAATATAGCCAACATACAATGCCTACCAGCTGAGGTGGGATTTTCATCGTGTAATAATCATAGTCATTTGCGGAATTATCAGTAGCTCTTCACAAGCACCGGTTGACCAAGTCAAGTTAAATGACAACAGCTGTCTAAATATCCCGAGTTGAAAGCCGTACAATACGCATTAAGTCGCGGATGGAAACCTCCTCCAGCGAGATTCCTTACACTGGCAACAGACCATAAAGACAAGCATTATATTCTGATTCCCATGTGAAAATATACGCCGGTCTAGAAGATAACCATTGACATTATCCCTTGGCTTATTTTGGGTATAGGTTTTGTCGTTACATAGGAAGGGTGTATCTTATCATTATACATACTATAGGTACTAATTACTAGGACACTAATAATAATTTAACCGCCGCGTTTCATGAGTAGTAGTCATTGACACCCAGTTTATTTGTGTGCGTTTGTGGTTGTATAGTAGCTATGAAGGTTTGGCTTGGTGTTCCGCGGCTGCAGCCAGGAGATCGATTTCCAACTAGAACGCGTCAACTACGGCCGCCGAGCCGAATAATACCCGGGAGCATCAATACTCTGTCTATGTCTGGCTTCTCGAGAGGAAAAGTCCCGACTGCAAGAAAATAAAAGGTGTTACCGTTAAAAAGACTAATATCATCGCTAAGCTACATAATCAAACGCGCAAACACAAACTATATACAACAGATGTCCTGGTCTACCGCAGGATTAGCTGTAAACACCTCGGTCAGGAACGCCATCGGGATTCCCAGGGATTGCTTCTTTAGTCAAAAGAAATCCAGCCTCGTCAGCCTCTTTGATCCCTTTGAACCATATGGCCGCCATCTTGGTATATCCCGCATCGGTCGGGTGCGTGCCGTCAACCAGCTGGGCCGCCGTTGGCCCAGCAGGGGGCTGCATGTCAACAAGCACAATCCTACGGCCACTTGCCCTATGGGTAGCCGCGACGGTCTTAAATTGGCTATTGAGATTCTCAACGCATTTCTGCTTACTCTCATCTGACCTCACCAGGAGCGTCGACAAGATAACAGTGACGCGAGATGAACCTCTATAGACGTCATCTAGCAGGCTCGACACTATAACATTTTATGTTAGTACATGTTTTTCGAATGGGTCGTCGGTCATGTTCAGTCGAGAACAGAAAACTAGCTCCGAGAGGAGTCCTAGTCTTGGTTGGATACAACGTAGGGGAAGAACTTATGCGAGGCCTCACTCACTACGCTTCCCGGCATTCGAGAGATCGACGTTACCGGTGCAATCGTTGGTGCCGACATTAATCAGAACAAGGTTCGGCTTATACTACAACCAGTCAGTAAATCATATCGTGAGGGAACATGCCGAATGCCAAGATCTTATAGATGAAACAGGCTCCACGAAACCGGCCAAAAAGGGAAGTGAATGATGCTCGGGAATACTCACCTTGGGCACAGCCACGTTGGCTTTGGTATGCACTTGGTCTATGATGTCGCCCGGCCAGCCCTCGACATCATTGTCCTCCATCGTGCCGTTCCGACGGCTTCCTACCATGTTGACAAGATTACCGTAGTCGACAATCTGGTCGCGAAGAACTTTACGGTATCCATTACCGTCGCTGGATGTAAGGCCATAAGTGATGGAGGCTCCAAGTGGCATGATACGTAGCCACATGCCACCACCGAACCCCCGCCCATCTCGACGAACACTTGAGTGATCATCGTTCTGCTTGATTGGGCTGGCAAGGGAGAGAGCTATACCGAATGAAATTAGTAATATTTCTCTCGCCAGGAGTGAGGAGTGAGGAGTGAGGGGGGGGGGGGCGTACTTTGCGTCAGTGACGCGACACATATCCATATGCGACAGAAGCGCGCGGCGGTGAAAAGCATCGTGAGAGAGGAGGCGGGTTGGATAATTTACAGATGGGCAAGAAAAAATATTAACAAGGGCCCGATCCAGCGGCGTCGCGAACAATAATATTTGCGGTGTGAAACAATGGATAGTCAAGGCGCATTTCGTAGTCTTTGTATTTATCCCTTTCTTCGTCGGCCCGGCCTCTTATTATAGCACGGTTTGGAGCACAATTAAGAACGACGCCGCATATCTGCACGATGCCATAACCACGAGGCTAATTGCCACGTCTCGTGTCGCGTTCAATGCGATCCCACGCCAGGTCGAAAAGCTTGTTTGCTTCAAGCTTCGGTGTCGGCACATGGATATGGGGACTGCGCGCGCGGGTCGTGTTGGCAAGGGATGCAGCCAACCCGAAGGGATGCGCATTTGACAACCTGTCTCGCTTCATTGCCAGCCACCGGATGGGAATAACAATGTTGACGGCCGAGGATATACTGACGCAGTAGACCTGCCATCGTGGCCAGCCTTGATGCGACGCTGTCGGCAATTAAAGGACATCAATCTCTATTGCATTCTGCCGAGGGATTGCAATATAAGTGCTCCGCTCGTGCCTGACGACCCGGCTGGAATTTGGGGGAGGGGGGGGGGGTTGCGGCATTGCTCTAGGGCGCCCAGATGCTTCCCGGACTCGGTAGTCTCATGCGAGATCGAATAATTGGCAGGGCTTTGCCCGGTCTAGAATCAATAGCTGGGGTGTCATCGTCAAGGATGGCATCCTTGCATTCGCAGGTGGGATTCCAGCACACCACCACACCACCACACCTGCATGATGGGCAGTGAGTCGGTCCAATGCCACGATCCGACGAGTTGGGGACGGATCGTCGCGTTGGGGTAGTTTTCGACACAGCAACACCCGATCCCGTGGCTGCGCGTTTCTGCCACCTGATTATCCACCCGCGAGGCGTCGTTTCGGAGAAGACGACTGGTTCTAGAAATCTGCCCGCACCAGGAAAACCGGCGCTGACCAAAAGCACTGCGACACATGACATCCTGACGACTTCACCGGATTACACCATGGATGGGAATAACTTGGTCTGGGTGTGTGGAGTGGGCCACGCGAGCATAGCGCCTGCAGAGTCGTTAAGGAATGCCTCGATTGTCAAATAGCCAGCGAGGAGGAGGACGCGAGCGAGCTATAATACAGGCATAGACGACGCGTTTGGACATCCGGCTAGATCATGAGTGCGACACGAAGGCAAAATGGATGGCCTGCTGTCAGCAGATGCGATGCGATGCGATGCGCTACATAACAGGATCTCTTCACGATGAGCACGTATCGCTTATTATCATTGTGACTAACATGCTTCAGACAAGGGATCAGCATCGAGCTGCCGTCCGATCCGTCGCGTGCCCAGAGCGATAGGCCTCTCTACCGCGGTTGAGGCTCCCGGATCATGATCGAGATCGTGCTCAGGCCCTTCACCCTGCCGCCCGTGGCGGCGGTGGCGTCGAGCACCTTGGTTTCTACTACCTGAAACCCTAGCTTCTCATAGAGATGTCGCCCGGCGGGCGTGGCCTCCAGGTACGACCGTAACCCCACGACATCCGCGATCGCCAACATCGGAACCAACAGTGCCTTGCCAGCGCCACGACGATGGTACTTCGGCGCGGTGCATAGGAGGGAGAGGCCTGTCACGGTCCGTCTGTTAGCAAACAAGGGCGAGTAGCGCGTTGTAGCAAGATTAGAAAGGGAAGGGGTATCTTCGCTGTGATGGCATGATCGTTTCGATACGTTCCACCGAGGAGAACGAAGAAAGACGGAAAGAAAGAAAGAAAGAAAGAAAGAAAGGCGCGGGGGAGGATGAAAAGTAACATGGCAAAGGATGGGCGTCGCACCTAACATCTTTTCAGCCTCCCACTTCTTCGACAAAGCCGCCAGCTTCGCAAAGAAAGCCTGACAGAGCTCCGTGTCTGCACCCCTCGGTATTGAGATGGATTTCGCAGCTGCGGGCGCCGCTTCCGTGCCGTCCTCGCCGTCCTCGCCCACGGCTCGCGAGACGTCCAGAGCGTCGTCGACGCCGACCCACTCGCCGAACTGGGCCGCGTAGCCCTCGGGAATGTCCCAGCGGGCGAAGGCGACGACCTCCTTGTGGTCGTCGAGGATCTGGAAGTGGCGCACGCTTCGATCCGACATCTTCCGCCGGATGCGCTCGTGGAGCCACTCGGACATGGCGTCGCGGTCCTCCGGCCACCAGTACGTGTTGGCCGGGTCCGTTGCGAACGAGTCGAAGTATACGTTGGCCAGGGTGTTGACGTCTGCCTCCGTCGGACGCGACACGGTGAACGAAGCGTCTAGGGAAGCGGGCGGGGCAAACGGCAGAGCCATCTTGATGTCCTTTTCTCTCTTTTTTTATCGAATCTCCTCACCTTCTTCCGATCTCTCCTGTTCTTCTTTACTATTTGCTTGTGAGTCGGTGTAGGTAGTGGTGGACGGGCCGGAGAATTTATATCTTTGAACACAGGCGACGGTCATGGCCATGGGCATTTGCAATACGGCCAAATCTCAGTAGCCAATGTCCAGACTACACTAAGGTTAGACAGAATGCAGTAGTAGAGCTGTCCTCCAATCCGCAACTCCATCTCGCCCACCGGGTGACTCCTCCGGGGAGGCGAGAGAATCCCTGCATCCTCCACACACGAGATAATCTTACCTTGCTATTCGGGTTTCTCGATATGTACATGGATTCTCATCACCGAAGGATTTCTTTTTCTTGCATGATATTTACAAATTATTTACAAAGCACTCTCTATTGCGGCCTTGACGGATTTCACACCCCGTGTTGTTGCTTCACAATCCGGACGGGCAAAGCGGCACCTGCAAGAACCCCCCCACTCTTGCATCCTTAACTCGGCGGCGGCCGGTACCTAGTCGTAATCGCCACCCACCCCCACTAAGAAGGTAATGGTAGTAATATTACACCCTCTCGCTGGTCCAGATGGCTCCTCGGCATCCGGCGCGGATTATGCTGGTCAGCAGCCAATACGGCCGTGCTTCCTTGGCGTCGTGCTCGACTGCGTGATCCAGGTGCTCCAGTTCCTCGTCCCGTATCCGCCTCAGGGTGCCGATAAGGTCTCGGAACTCGTCGCCTACCTCGTAGCCCTCGGCCTCCCATTGCTCGAACATCTCGAGCAAGGACCGAATCTGGTTGTTGTAGTGCTCTCCGATCTCGGTCTCGACGGCCTCGGTGCAGGCCATGGCGGCCTCGCGGCCCATGAGGGCCGTGGACCAGCCAAGGGCCGTGGCGGCAACGGACCACACGGGGTACAAGGCGGTGGGGCGCACGCGATGCTTCGTGATCAGCGAGTTGAAGGTCCTCAAATGGCTGGCCTCCTGTTCGTACATGTGGGCCATCAGCGGTCGGAGGTACGGGTGGGCGTTGACGAGCGGAGGGGTCTGGGCGGTATAGATGAGGGTCGCGGCCAGTTCGCCGGTCTGGTTGACGCGGAGCTGGGGGGAGACGCAGACATCAGCATACGGATCGGCCACGACGAAGGCGCGCAGGCCCGTGGCGAGCTCACTGCCGAGGAGAGAAAATCACGCTGTTCTCGCGTCAGAGGCTTCCGTTTGGGGGCCGAGGACGTCGAGAGAGCGGCGGCGTTTGGGGGCGCAGCGGTAGCGATGCATCTCCGGCTCGGCGCAAGAGCGGCTGTGGATAGAGATGGAAAGGCACCGTGGACGGGCGACGGGACCTGCGGGCGCATCGGGAGCAGAACACGCGGCAGGCGCCTGGGCGGTGGCATGCTTGCGTGTCTACCGGGCCAATTGCAGCGCAGACAGAAGGGAAGAGGAGAAGGGCATACAAGAGCTCGAGGACACAAGACACGAGAAGAGGCCGTCTAGCCAGGTCGGTGCTGTGGTAATACTTAGTGGTGGGTACCTACCTATGGGTGATGCTTCCTCGGCGCTCGCACGATGCAGCTCGCATTACATATATATATGTATCTAGGTGCCTATGTACCTACGTAGGTACCTACGTAGGTACCTACAGAGGTATGTAGGTAGTACCTATGTATAATGGGGAATGCGCAGTCGATGTGATTGGCTGCAGCCCGGACTTAGATTGCTCCGGAAGCGCAACTCCCCCATTATTTGCCTCTAGAGTACTAGCGCGCATGCATACGTCAGCCAATGGGTGAATAAGGTGGATGGACAACGGAGGCCGCGACTTGAGGTTGTCGGTCTCGCTGCTCCTGCTGCTGCTGGCGGACAACATCTCTGTCCAGCCCGAACAATACACTCTCCACCTTCGTTGTCGAGTCAAAGCCACCCCCGTGTTTCGCTTCGTTCTGTAGCCGTCGTAGCGCCATCTCGACTTTGGCTTGTCGATCTGAATCTCTATTGTCCTTTCGAGAGTGATCCGCGCCCGATCAATTGAAAATTGAAGGCTGCCAGCCCGCCCTACCACTGCATTGCGTACAGCCTCGCCTGCGTGGACCGTCCACAACCCACCCGAGGTTAGCATCATGGCCGACGTCGATGACGAGTTCCTGGCCCTCGTCGGCGGCGACGACGCGTCCGATGATGACGTAGAAAACGAGGGCCCAAACCGCCCGCTGTCCGAGTCCCCCGAGCCGGAAGCAAAGCAAGGTAGAGGCACGCCGGCAGCCAAGCCACGGAGGCGGAGACAGGACGACAGCGATGAGGAGGAGGAAGGTGAGGCGTAAGTTGTGCCGTGCCATTTTATTAGAACAATTGCCCGGCTTCCGGCGAGGAACCTTGCTGCCGGGTTACCAGGTGCTCAGCTGCGGTTGCGGACTGCGGGTTACAGTGTAGCTCGAACAACAAACGAGGATTGGGACGAAATCGCCTTGTCTCTCGGGGGCGCCACCGTCACCACTTTGCCATCTGCCCCCCCATTGAATACCTACCTGCCTACCTGCCCGCCTGCCTGCCCGCCTGCCTGCCTACCCAAGCATGTCTGCCTTCCCACTACAACCAACACCTGGATACCTCGACTGCCCCTTTGTTTGCCTCGAAACCTGTTGCAAGCCAACGCCGTGGCGGCCATCCTACTCTACCACTACCGTCACCACTATCATTACCCCCGCAGCCTTCCGTTGCCTCCGCCGTCCCAAACATCTCTTTCTACCGATTCACGTTTCCCTACTTGGCATCTATGAAAGAAGAGCAACTAACATGCATTCGGCCCACGATTTCAGATCATCAACCCCTGCCTCGCCTGCGTCTGACGAATCAGCCCCCATGGACGAGTCCGACTCGGAATCCGATTCATTACCTGTCCGCCATGCCGCCGATAGCAAGATGGAGGATGAAGGCGAGCTCAAATACCCTATCGAGGGCATATACGCCAGCGAAGCCGAGAAGGAGGAGATACTGGCCATGCCTGAACTAGAGCGAGAACAACTGATCGCAAAGCGCCAGGAAGAGATTGACCGCGAGCGCCAAAACACGCTCCTTCGCCGGCTCTTGCAGGTCAACAAGCAAGAGAGTAGCCAGTCTGCCAAGAAGCGCAAGGCCAGCACCGCCGACCTCGAGGACGGCCAGCGAAAGACTTCACGTCAACGCACCAAGATCGGCGGCTCCAAGGTCGGAGAGACCAGCGCTGGTATCGCGTCCCTTCGCCGTGCTCGAGCCGAGAAGTCGGACCGCCAGCGCCGCAGAGAGGAGGATCGCGAGCGCAACAAGGGCAAGCCATCCGCGCGCGACAGCACACATGACGACGACGATGCCCCCAGCGATGTCGAATGGGCTGACAACTACGGTCGCAGGACGTCCAAGTCTGCGACGCCGGAGAAGAAAGACGCTCCTCCCGCCGATTTGCGTGACTTCGAACGAGTCCGCCTTAGCCGGAGCCGCTTTGCTGAAGTCTGTTTCTACCCGGGCTTTGATGATGCCATCAACGGTTGCTACTGCCGCGTTGCGGTCGGGCCAAACCGCGATACGGGCGAGACAGAATACCAGATGGGCATGATCAAAGGTAGGTGTGGTCACTTTGGTGCATCAATTGCTCTGGCTCACGCTGCGGCTTAGGATTCACACAGGGCAGGCCGTATGCCATGCAGAAGATGAACCAACAAAGCTTTGTCACGGATCAGTATGTCAGAATCGCCTTTGGCAAAACCGTGAGAGAATATCCTTTCATCTCTTGCTCTGACTCGCCCTTCAACGAGGTAAGCAGTCCTGTCTCCTTCCCTTTGCCAATATCTCACACTACCTAGTCCGAACTCCAGCGCCTCCAGAGAGTTTGCCAAGATGACGGAGTGCCCTTCCCTAAAAAGGCCCAAGTTGATGCCAAGATTGACGACATTAATACTCTACGAAATCGGACATGGACCGAAAAGGAGGTCAGCGATAGACTCGCACGCATGCAGAATTTGAAGAAGAAGTACGACTCGTCTGAGCGCAACCGCCTGGTTAACAAGTTGGAAGAGGCCAAAGAACGGGGTGACGAGGCTCGGATTGCCGAGTTACAGGGCCAGCTGGACAAATTGGAGGTGCCAAAACTGGCTTTTAGGACAAGCTTGTTACCCAGCAAGAAGTCGGCGCCCCCCTCGGCCCCATCGCAGCAGGATCGGCTTGCCCAGCTTAACATGCAAAGACGTCGGGACAATGCGGAAGCTGTCCGCAAAGCGCAGATCATGGAGCGAGCAAAAATACGGAAGATGGAGGCTCGGATGAATGAGTCTGAGCGAATCGATACCCCAGCTGATGGCAGCGAAACCTCGACGCCTGCAGACGGGACACCTGCAAATGGAACACCCAAGATGGCCTCGGCCGGAAAGGCACCAATGCTTCCTCATATACAGAAGCTGCAGGTTCAAAACCACCAGGCCGGAAAGGATAAGAAGGGGATCCCTCAGATCCATCGACCTCTGGTTGATGATGACATTATTGCGTCTCTAGATCTAGAGATTGACGTGGAAATTGATTAGTTTCTTCTTACATGAGTGGGAACGGAGGGGAGAGCCGACGGCTTTAGGCTTCGTGATGCGGCCGATGGCGCCAAACAGAAGCGTCCCACTAGTGTCACGTATTACAAGGGAGGCAACTGTATTTGTATATGCGTACTCAGGGATAGAACAATCTGGGGAGAGTCGTGACCTATGCCCGGCAGAATATCGGCCTTGATGAGAATCCACCTGCTTCAGTACGGTAGTCAGGTCTCACAATATGTATGTGCATTCCCATATAGGGCGGATAGGGATCTCATAGTTAACCGATTGATACCACGTTCCATGAGGAACTAGAACATATGCATCGCTCAAGCCACCACCTACTATCGGAGAACTAGTACACCCTCAGAATATAGTTGCTGCTTTGTAGACAGAATAGTTTCTAGGAACCAGCTTCAGCCACCCGTTGACATGACCAGCTCACCATCATGTACCATGTGTCCCTGACTACTAGGTCCAGAAGACATCGAGCGGTCTGAATCATCATTCTCCCATTCTGTAGCAGCTCAGATGCTAGTTACCCTTAGTCAATGTCTAATCCTCCCTGCATATTCTGTACCGGTATGTATGGTCTTCTGCTGGCTTCGCCGAGGGATGCGCCGTGCCTTGTTCTTGCGTTGAAATCTAGATTTGCCGTGCATTACAAGCAACTGGAAGGATTCCGAATCTTTGCCGTCTGTCGCTTTCACCATCGACGTATGACGGAAAGGGCTCAACAACACTGCTACTTCGACCCTTGGACTTCCAGGCATAATCGGTAATTAGTTAGGGAGTTCTTCTAGGATCCACGTCATTGTATATTCGAGTATACCGAGTACTGTATCTCGTACTTTATTCCTACTCCCGTCGAAGAAGACCCACACGTCAGTCCTAGGTTAATTCTATTTAGGTGTCCGGTTGTTCCCCTTGTTGCTTTCTATCTAGACTAGCTGGTGATCTAACCTATGCGTCGAAAACGAGGGGACAAGCACACCTAGACGAATAAGCTACATAGAGTAGGCTGAGCTATGTTGTTAACATAGTGTAGGTTCGGGGTGAGTAGGTTGAAAACGTAGAATGTCGTGGTTATCGCATGCTCCGACCTGTAAACAGTCGATGCTTAGTAGTGGCTGGGCAACTCTGCAGCGGCTTGGAACCACCCGACTAAAATAAAATAGAATTCTTTATCGACGACCGTTTCCTCAGCGTTGGCTAGGGCCATTCGCAAAATAGCCTTGGAGATCTTGGGAACGTAATTGATCTGCAATCGAACATTGCGTGCTGTGCTGCCTCAACACTATCTCATTATTCAGCATGCTTGGTTTTGCTTTTTTTCTCGTATACCTGGTCATCGTGTCGACGAGATCTTGACACGGAAAACGAATATGTATGAAAGCAAACATAGCCGCCTTTAGAGTGAGCTATGTAACCTTTGAGACAGTTCACACACCAAAGCTAGACTGGAGTCACCTATATAAACATTCACGACCAACGTTATACCCCGCCAGCGTACCCTCGAAATAGCTGGGACATGCCCAGGAAATACATATTCATCCTTATCTTTAGCCTCACTTATACCATACCTACGACGCGTTACGAGTCGGCCCCGGTTGATGTGTCGCCGTTAGCCCGACCCTTGAAGTTCGAGTTCTCGGGTGAGGCGGCCAAAACCCGCTTATTCAAGGCGGCTATGGCCGAGTATCTGGCAAAATGGCATCCTACTAAGGGTGAAAACGACGGAGGTGTCATCACCACGGGAAACATCGATATTGAGCTCGACATGGTCGATGCTGTTGGCGATATGATGGCCACGCCTGAGTTGCCACCGACCGGCCCGCGCTTCGAGGCTCTCGAGAAGCTGACTGCCGCAGCGAAGGCGCATGGGAGTTCTTTCATCGTCCAGGTCACCCACCCCGGACGACAGCTCAACGCGCGGATGCGCAAGGACACCATCTCTTCCTCGGTGATACAGAGATGTAAGTGTTCTAGGCTTGGCTCTCGACCTTGTGTTCAATTCTCATACCTATTACAAACCAAGCGGTAGTCCCTGCAGACTGGTTGCTGACGAGACTATTGTGAGTCAGCACCTCGGGCCGGCGAAACAGTCTCTAAATACGTGAGGCCTCGCGAGGCAACGAAAGAGGACATTTCGCGCTTTGTGGTCGGCCTTTCGTATGCTGCCGATTACCTACGGAAGGCCGAGCTTTGACGGCATCGAGCTCCATGCTGCTCCCGGCTATCTGCTCTCACAGTTCCTTTCCGAAACGCCCAACTAACACACCGAGGAATACGGCGGCAGCCTGGGAAACCGACTGCGTCTCGTGATTGGGATGGCGGAAGCCATCAGGAGCCGTACACAGCCGGGGCTCGTTCTGGGAATCACGATCAATTCAGTTGGTAAGTCATAGCCCGCCCTAGCCGGCATTTCCCTACGTTCGTTAGTAGGTTCTCGCAATACGATACAGAGTTTCAAGCGAAGGGATTGAAACGCGCCGAGGCAAGGACCATGTGCGAGGCGTATTTCCTCGAGTTCGTGCGCGACATCATGCCCAACCTGACGCGGACGCGCAAGTTCCTCGTTGGCGGATCCCGTACCGCCGCATCCATGGCCTAGGTTAGGCGCTAGATCAGCCCGTCAACGGCATTAGTCTCGGCCGGCCCGCCGCGCAGGAGCCGCGGATCACCACCGGGATCCTCACCGGCAGAATCACGGGCGCTATCAAGCCGCCACGCGAGTTCCTCGTGAATCTTAAGCGGGGCGAGACAGCGGCAGGGTCGCAAATGTTGTAGATCGCTAGGGGACTCGAGCCGTTCGACGCCAGCGACGAAAGGGCTGTTGCTGCTCCAAAGAGCGGAAGCTGCTCATTGGCTAGGCTCGCTGCTGGTGGCCACAAGTTGGAAGGGCATGGTTATCCCGAGTTGACGGCGTTCCAAGACATCGCCACATCCATATATACATATATATAGGTATACTTTGGTGTTGCGTACTTATCGAGAGTCGCGCGCGTAGGCGAGGCACTACGAGACAGGTAACTGGTTTGCTCTCTAAATCATGAGGATTTCGAAGACCACTCTGACAATGAATGCTATGAGCCTACCTATTTATAACTTGGCAGTGTACTTCCAGCCCCTTCGAGCCAGGTTCCCTGGCGGCTCTTTCGCGCACAGGCCACCCTCATGCTCACCTGCTAACCCGGTGTATTTGTAATCCAGCCCCAGCCTAATGATCCTTTATACAAGTGACTCAAGCTCAAGTTACTACTAATCCGCGTTCAAGAGCATCTTCAAATTGCATTCAGGAGGTAATCACTCACCAAGGCGACAACCCTCTCCTGCCGCTCTGATAAGCATCTATCTCATCGTGTCCGCAGTCGTCGTATTATCTGGGATGAACGTGGGCACTTGGCAAAAGGGGTTCTGTAAGCGAGATGGAAACCAGCTCTCGGCGTAAAGTGAGTTTAGCTGCTCCCTTTTCCCCATGTCGCGACTCATTCTCCACGTAGGCTTGCGATCTTTGCTTCAAGAAGAAAATCCGCTGCGATGCTCTGAAGCCCACGTGCTCGAATTGCTCGCTGTATAAGGTCTCTTGTAAAACTACGACGATACGAAAGAGACCGGGCCCCAGCTATAGGCAACCGTCGATAGCCACTGCAGAAGCAGATGCAGCCGAGTAAGCGGGCCTATCGAGGGCTTCGTAGCCAACCCCGTCACTCATGATTGTCACACAGGACCAACAAGGGCGGCGGTTTAGATGCTCGCCTTGCGCGGATCGAGGCCAAGCTGGATGCCTTGCGAGGCGCCGACGGCACGGTCACCTCAGACCATCTTTTGGAACAAGATGCATCAGACGAGAGAGTAGTCGAGGTCTCACCAGGCTCTGAAATACCACATACGCCATCGTCGGCGGACTGCATCAGCCCGAGAAATCGTGATGGCCCTCCCGTGCCACCGCTGACGGAAGCCTTACCTATAATCGAGTTGTATTTTCAAGACTACAACTCCCTCATCCCTTTATTCAACCAGCAGTCATTCGTGAGTGATGCCCATGTGTTCACTTCGCATCCCAGGCAGATTCGTGCTCTGATTTAAGCATCTATGCTTCTCTCCTGCCGAAGTTGTCGAGTTGCTGATCATCTTCCCAAGCCGTTTTATCACTGACGATTCTGATTTTTGTAGATGCACTTATTGAACGATTATTACAAACCGTATGGAGAGAGGCCCAAAATATACGCTGGTGTCATCAACGTTGTCCTCGCCATGGGTTATCGAATTCAGCTTTGCGAGCACGGAGATGTCCACTCGGGGTTCAACGAGGCCAAGATTAAAACTTGTGTTGATAACGCCCAGATGATGCTCGACGAGCTCATGACCAGGGACCAGGACACCCTCGGGCTACAAGCGCTACTCGGCCTTGTAAGTAAGTAGTTCCCCTCTGACGCCCTGCCTGGAGACGCCTCAGCTAGGCTCAAAAATATATTCATACTCATTTCCACGGCAACTTCCGTACAAGTTGCAATTTTAAGGCTGATTGCACCTTTTGCATTCAAACCCCGTCCTTCAGCAAATTTAAACTTGTGTCATCCTATTTGGAAAACCCCTTCGGCTAATGACGTGTTACCTACAGTTATATATCAAACGCATCCAGACCAGATCGCATCTTCGGTGTTGATCAGCGCTGCAATGCGACTAACGCATAGTCTGCGGTTGGAATCTAAAACCGTAAGCTCGGAGCTGTCACCACAAGAGGCTCGTCAGAGGGCCAACATATTCTGGATTTGTTATATGCTCGACAAGGTGAAGGTCATAGTATCATACGTATTGACAGCACCGACTGACACTGCGCAGGATGTGAGCCTTCGCACTATTACTCCCTCACTGCAGCTGGATAGCGATATCGATATCGATCTACCGGGGTTATCAAGCGGCGATGACTGCGGAAACCTTCTATACAGTGCAGACGGACTATCGCAGTTGCATCTTTTCCGCGCCAAGGTCCAACTCGCGCATCTCGAGGGGAGGATTTACGACACTCTCCTCAGCAATAGATCCAGGAAGCTTTCGCACGAGGCTCGTGAGCAAGCGGTATTACAGATTGATAGACTCCTGGGACGTTGGAAGCAATCGATCCCGGCCCCATTCCAGCTCGAGAATATGACTGTAAACCTTTTATCAGGACCGCTTATACATATGACGGTGCTTTATCAAACGTACCTAATGTGCTTAACCATGACACATGGGCTATACGCACATAACTCGCCATGGCTGAAAGCTCTGGGAGGTCTCGGTAGTGATCTCTTACGAACCTTCAATCCTCGGGGTAGTGCGTGCATGGATGGCAGTGCTTCGTCGACTCCTGCTATCTGGGAAAAGTGTGTTACTGCTAGCCGAGCAATCCTTAATATTCTCTCTTATCAGTGAGTAGCGCATCAATTGTCAATCCTAACCTCCCCAAAAAGGAAAAAGAAAAACACATTATTCACGAAAGGCAGTGATAATACGCCGGCAAGTGTGATGTCCACTTGCTTTCGCTGACTTGTCTCGCAGCTCGTTCGGCGGCTGTAGTGTCTGGTAAGGGCTCACCTGCTACCTAATGCTCACGTAATTCTGTGCTAACACATAATACGTTAGGCTCAGCGCTTGTGCCTACTTCTCGGCCATGACCTTTTTATTCGTCAACTTGATCTATCACCCGACGAGCAAGCTGGCGGAGAATGACCAGAAACTGGCTGAGCTGTCCATGCTGCAGCTACAGAAGTATTTTGACTACAAAGGTCTCGAGAAGTTCAAGCAGCTTCGCCACGTGCTGGTGCAGATTGAAAGCAGTGAGTTACCACTGGAGTCATTTTCTTCCCTTCGTAGTAACTTGAGAGCTCCCGAAATGTCTCAGGAGTATGTTCCGGGAGCATGTTTCGAGAGCACCAGAACTGCTTAAAAGAGTAATTACCGACTCCAGCGGTTATAGTGGCCGAGTCAGTTCTACAAGAGGCACGGACATCATGGGCGCCCGAATCAAGCACGCGGCCGAAACCCCCTTTTGAGCCTGCGTCTTTCCTCTCGGTGCCACCACCCATGGACATTTTTGACATAAATCCGGCGCAAGACCTGGTAAGTTCTGGTCCACTACCCAGCGCATCTTGCGGCGCCAGTCATACCTAGCATCCAGGTCCTTGAGTATTGACAACTATTCTTTTTTGCAGACGAGTGAAGGGCCCGCTCCTACCACTATTGGACTGGGATGGATGGGAACAACGGGCTTTGGTACGGTGGATGCGGACCCGGCGGTTCATGTCTGGCCAGTCTCCGGGGCTGAGCCATTTTTCGGGTTTGGGCCAAGTTGAGGAAGATGTAGAGAATCGTAGTAATTCTGACACCATCGCCACCAGCATTCCGTCTGGATATAACTACCCATGGTACGTGGTCTGGCGCTGAACGCCTAGGTGTGGTCCATGATATAAGTCGTCGTTGGCGTGCCCGGTCCCGTCGCCATTCCGATAATCAAACAGGGACGAGGACTGGTCGTCCGGATCATTGTCTTGGAACGACCTTCCCGGTCTCTGGTACCGTTTGTCTTTACCTACCTAAGTAGGGTACTGTAAGGTATGTAAGTATGTAGGTAGTAACACAGCACGTCAGAATGGCTACAGTACATTTCAGGTACTTACTGTATGGCCTCTACCTATCTACTACTGTACTTAAGTATATAAGGTAGTATGCATTTAGCGTACGTCATGCAGGCACCCCGGTCCCTGCTTTTTACCCAGTCCGGCAAATCAGTGATGTCACGGAACGGGAACATGTCATAGCCTCGACCACTCACAAGCCTTGGATTACCAGCTTGACTTGAGCTTGCCGGCGACTGATGACACCACCATAATGCGAAGACATGCCCTGTGCCTGCCCACCTGCAACTTGCTTGCCTGCCTGCTTACACAGACGGTATCGAGCGAACAAGCCGGACTTGTCTCTCGCCGTTTGTTTCGCGCCCCCCTCCCCCCCGCGTCTCGCTTCGTCTGCAGCCCAACTGCTTGCGTGTGCCGTTCCCCTCGTCCCAACCCGCATTCCTATTCGCCCATACCCGGCCATCTATCTCACCAACCTTTCCTCCCCTCTCCTGCCGCCGTCAAGACTTCTTTCGCGACGGCGCCATTCCATGAATCCAGCCCGTGTTAAGGCAACACGTGTCTTTGTGCATCCCAGGCCCCAATTGACGAGCCGCAAAACGCACCCACGACCATTCGCTGCCGCATCGCCGTGCAGAGCCATGTCTGAGTACAAGCTCAAGGGCGTGTCGTCGCTGTCGTTACAGCCCGGCGAGAAGAAGGAGGTCGAGGTCGAAGGCATCGAGGGTGCCAAGGTCCTGCTCCTCAATGCCGGCGGTGGCCAGATTCGGGCCCTCGGCCCCAAGTGCACACACTACGGCGCTCCCCTCGTCAACGGTGTGCTGACCAAGTCCGGGCGCATAGTCTGCCCGTGGCATGGAGGTGAGCTGAGCCTGAACCCCATCGTCCGCGTCCTGCCCACATCTCCAGACCAGCCAGCCCCTTACATGGTAAGGACCCCCTTCTCCCGCTAACAGCCCATGTCCAACAGCATGTTTCAATGCCAAAACCGGCGATGTAGAGGATGCGCCGGCCCTGGATGCGCTTACTGCCTTCGAGGTCGTCGAGCGGCATGGTGCCATCTACGTGAAGGGCGAAGAAGCTGCCATCAAATCCGGACGAAGAATGCCCAACATCAGGTGCCGCGGGGACATTAGCACCTCTGACGCCGACAGGGTTGTCGTTGTGGGTGGCGGCAGCGGTACTATTGGTGCTGTTGAGGCTCTGAGAGGCGGCGGCTTCTCCGGTCCGATTACCGTCGTAACTAGAGAGGGATATCTGCCCATTGATCGGACCAAACTCTCGAAAGCCTTATTGACCGATGTGAACAAGGCACAATGGAGAGACGCCGAATTCTTCAAGTCCGGATCAATCGATTTCGTCGAGGACGAAGTTACCGACGTCGATTTCAGCAACAAGTCCGTTACAACGAAGAGCGGAACGAAGCATATGTACGGTAAACTAATCCTCGCTACTGGTGGCACGCCCCGCTACCTCCCCCTACAGGGCTTCAAGGTGCTCGGGAACATATTCGTCCTGCGAACTTTACACGACGCCAAGAAGATTGTCGCTGCTATCGGAGAAAAAGGGAAAAGGATTGTCGTTGTTGGGAGCAGCTTCATCGGTATGGAGCTTGCTAATGCCACGGCTGCGGACAATAACGTGTCCGTCATCGGCATGGAAACCGTCCCGCTAGAGAGGGTACTGGGTAAGGAAGTTGGTGCGGGCTTGCAAAAGGGTCTCGAAGGGAAAGGCATCAAGTTCTACATGTCGGCGGGTGTCGACAAGGCCGAGCCTTCGGCGTCTGACCCTTCCAAGGTTGGCTCGGTGGTGCTGAAAGACGGCACCAAACTTGATGCGGATCTAGTCATCCTGGGCGTTGGCGTCGCCCCGGCGACCGAATTTCTGAAAGACAACAGGGCAATACGGCTTGAACAGGATGGTTCGCTGAAGACGGATGAGAACTTCCTCGTCGCTGGACTCAAGGACGTCTATGCTATCGGTGACATCGCAACCTACCCCTACCACGGCCCGGGTGGCCAAGGCAACCACACGAGGATTGAGCATTGGGATGTGGCACAGAACCAAGGCCGGAGCGTTGCGAAGCACATTATCAAACCGTCTACGAAGCCCGAGTTCTTCACACCCGTGTTTTGGAGTGCCCTGACAGGTCAGTTGCGCTACTGTGGCAGCACAGTCAACGGCTGGGATGATCTTGTACTCCAAGGCAACCCGGCAGAGAGCAAGTTCGTTGCCTACTACTGCAAGGGCGAGACCGTTGTGGCTGTTGCGAGCATGGGCCGAGATCCAGCCATGACAAAGTCAGCCGAGTTGATGAGAGAAGGGGCCATGCCATCAAAGGGTCAACTCCAGAATGGGCTGGACATCTTGGACGTAGCACTTGTCGCTTGATGGCCGTATACAAACGAAGAGGGGTGATGGCGAACTTGTACTATGACAGTCAGTCCTAATTGAGCGGTTCTTGCACGGCACAGTACTCGGTTTATTTGCGCAAGATAACGTTTCGTATATCAGCGCTCGTGGTATCGTTAAAGTCCAGATTACCAAATTCTCATATTCGGTGTGTCAACTTATCCGCAGGCAGTAGCGGTGAGGGCGACTTGTCCAGATGTGTTGGACTGGCTTGTGGCCTTCTAGTAAAGATCCAGGCAAATGTGAAGCACGCAGATATTATTTGCAGCGGTAGTGAATGATTGCCTGGCTGTCAGTTCTCCGTACGAATTGACCATATACTGTACATTAATCTCCGTAGTTTATAACGGACAAGGGTGTGATGATCGCAGAAACACAAAACTGTCGTCATCCCGCCATCCCGGGTCGCCGTGTCTATCCAATCCCATGTTGCGATAGCTCCGCGACCCCTGGTTTGACAGCTGAGGCTTTCGTCCCCACCACGCCCAAATACTACGGTACAGGGTCATTCGTGGACGAGGGGCTGGCTGAACCAGGCAAAGGGGGGCTAGGAACGCCTGCTTGGGCGCCAAGACGATCCGGGTGTGACCTGTCCAAGTGACAACAAACCCGCAGTGCGCATCTCATCCACACAACAGCGCACGTCCCTCGAGCCATCTCATTTTTCTCCATCTTCTTTTTTCATTTCCCCCCCATCTCGTATGAATATTCGTGCCTCGACTTATTGTTGTTGTTGTTGTTGTTGTCTGAGACAATGTGAAGCAACCCCATAGCGGTATAGTTGGGGGGTTGTTTACTGTTTATGCGCCATCACGACTGATTATGATTAGTCTATCTACCTAAGTGTCTCTGTTAGTAGACTAAGTCACGACTCCACTGATACTTGACGCGGGATCCCTGAAGTACCCCAAATACCTACTACCTTGTAGACCGTGCCGCAATTTCACAAGCAACACCTTCTGTTGTTCGTGATTCAAGGCTTCGCGGGGGGAGAGACGGACTGAGATAGAGTAGAGAGTTTGCGTTTCGGCGTTGCCTTGGAGCAAAGTCTTCTCTCGCGTCGACAGCCTGGTCGAAAAGGGCCGGCATTCGCCCAAGACGCCCGCCTCATTCATTTCTCGCTCGTTCTAACCCCAGTATACTCTATTCGCCCAACTCCCCTGACCCTGACGCCGCAGCCGGGACACGATGCGATAAATCCACAACCTTCCAGCATGCCCGTCACCTGCTTAATCTCGTCTATTCGCACTCGACATATCTCATCTCTACTACTACTACGGGCATCATGGCTGATCCTCAACTGCCGGCTGACGGCGAGAGCGACGCTATTCCCACTCAGCTCGCCACATCCCCTGAGGCCTCCCCGTTGAAGTGCTGCTGTGGCTCCCTCGAGTGTATTTTCCTGAGACATAACAACGCTATTCTCGATATTGTCGAGAAGGATGTTCATCAGGCCGCCCGCATGGGTCAAGTACGTTGTTTCTGTCCTACACGTGCCTTGTAATCTTTGCTCGTTTCTTGCCCCCACGTATCACACCACTATCACCACATTGCTGTTGGTGCGGAATGCGAGCAAACCTAGGTATATGAGTCGCTAGTCATCAGCCCACATTCCTCTGCCTCAGCGCGGCAATCTTATAGGCACCGGCAGCACGACGCCGGGGGGGGGGGGGGGGGGGGGAATGGGTTTGTAAGTGACATAAAACGTTGCCATTAACGCGGCTTAGGCCAAGCCACGGTAAAAAAATGGGGGAAACAAAAACC
>MU383217.1:0-11823 GCA_022495125.1 Xylaria acuta | reverse complement strand
CCCGGCCCCCCCCCGCCCCCCCCCCCACCCCCCCCCCCCCCCCCCCCCCCCCGCCCCCCCCCCCCCCCCCCCCCCCCCCCGCCCGGGGGGGGGGGGGGGGGGCGGGGAATGGGTGTGTCAGAGTCCTCTAACGTTGGCATTTCAGGCGCTTCTGGCAAGGCACGAGTCATACATGGCGGATACACAACGCGACCGGGTCGAGTTAACCGCTCGCATTGAGCAGCTCGAGAGCGACAACAAGGAACTCGAGGCCATGAATGCGAAGATGATCGAAGAGAATAAGGATCTCATGGGCCAACTCGAAGCCCTCAACACGACCGTCACCGATTCCGAGGCCCACGTCAAATTGCTGGAGGCCACATTGCTTTCGTCGCAACAGACCATTCGCCGACTGGAAGCGGAGACGGTCCGCGCCGAGGCCCTGGAGCGACAGATCGCGTCCCTCGAAGAAGAGCAGGCCGACCTACAAGTCAATTTGTCGTTGTCGCGCGAGGAATCCAGGACGGCTGTCTCGAGGTGGAAGCGAGCCGAGAGGGGCATCAACGACCTCCAGGAACAACTTGAGCGCATCGAGAAAGAAGCAAGGGAAGAGCGGGAACACCACGTCGAGATGATGGGCCGGATCGAGAGGCAGCGCGAGATGGAGAAGGAGCTGAATACGGCAGCTGGGCGGCTGAAGGGAGCTGCGGCGGCCAAACCCATGAATCAAGTAAACGGGGGGAGCCACGTCGTAGGGCATTTCGTACGCGATCTGCTCCAAGACAATGCTAATCTTCAATATGGCATCGCCGAGCTACGCGAGATGCTCATGAACTCCAACGACGAGATACAGGCGCTCCGAGACCAGCTGGAGTACCACCAACCCCTCGGAGACGGTGAGGGCAGCACGACGCCGACGTTGAGGGCCGAACTCGAGCTGAAGCAGTCGCCCGTTGGTGAACATAGGCCGCCAACCCGGCTGTCGCAGGAATTGCACATACATCACCATTATCATGTCTCGGCCGCCAAGCGAGACGCCGGGAAGCCCAAGAAGAAGCGTCCGGGGCTCGCACCTGGTGCTTTTGCGCACCCTGCTGTCGCCCATCCAAGCACACCGCCAGGCGGGCTGGTGAGGCATCCGTCGGCGCCCCATTCACGGAAAAACTCGATACGCTCCAACCGCTGGTCGTCGTTCTCGGGGCAACAATCCGACTTGGCCCTGTCGTCCGCCCCCAGTTCACCTCGTTCCAACTATAGGAATTCCGTGTTCGATGCCCCTCCGACGGGGTCGTTCCCGGCATCGCCCACGTCGAGCATCGACCCGATGTCGCCGGGCTGGCAGCCCATGCACAAGAGAGGACCGTCGAGCATGTCTACGCGGAGTTTCCAAGTGCCGACCTGTTTCCCCCTCGGTGCGGCCCCTCCGAGTATTGCACACCCCATTGTAGAAGAGTCATGGGACGGAGCCGAGGAGCCGGCGGAGCCATTGCCACCCACCGACAACTCGGTTGCCGATGACGAAGCTTCTTCCCGAGGACTCAGCGTGATCTATGACGACAGCTCCTTGGGCCAAGGCGAAGTAACAGACCCCGACGGCCCACCCGTCGCCGGGCGTCTCCGTCGGATGTTGTCCCACGAGTCCATCGTGTCGCTCTCCGGCGGCCTCGACATCCACACCTTGAAGTCGAGGCCAAGCCAGCTGTCGATACGTCAACTCGGGTCTGCCTCGTCCGTGACTGGGAGCAGCATCGTCACCGCGCGACCACTGCTATCGCGGGACAGCGCCAAGAGAAGCAGCGTTCTGCTGCGAGACAGCTTCGGGCCGTCTCCGGTCGGCAGTCTGCAGTCTCATCAGCCAACTGCGTCTTCACAACAACGGGCACCCGAGCCATCCAGGTTGGGGAAATGGGTCGGTTGGCGGCCCTGGGGCGGCGGTCCTGGGACTGAGACTGGGACTGGGACTGGTACCGACGGCGCACGGCGGAGCGTCTCCGCACAGACTGTCAAAGAGAAGGACGCCGCGAAGAACTCGAGCCGTCTGCCCGGTATCAACCAACCGGGCGCTGTTCCCGGGTTTTCCGAATTCCTCGCCGTAGCAGCGAAAAAGAAAACCCCGGTTACCAAGACGACGCCCGACGCCGTAGATCACGAGGCGTTGAGAGAAGGTCTCGGCGAATAGCGAACGACGATGACGGCGTACGCCGCAGCAGAATTTGAAGCGTGACAACAAGTGCAACGACGCACGATACCCATTTCTTAATGTTCCTCTTCTTCTTTCATTTCCCCCCTTCTTCCCGGTCTTCTTATTAGGATGCCTATTTTATAGCAGCAGCATAAGGATTAATATTAGCAGGCATCGCGGCGGCATTCTCCATCTAGAAGGCGTTATCTAGGCGGCCAACTTGTCACATATCCGACCCAGAAGACACCATTCCGAGCATTTATTAAGCAACAGTGGGATCCGGAACACTCATCCATAATCACCTTATACCTTCTCAGCTGCTCTCGCTGCTCTGCACGCTTGTTTGCATCGCAGACAGAAAAACATTCTCAAGCTTGTTAGATCTTACAGATACTAACTCTGTTGGCCATCGGTTGCATCTGACACACCCACGACCACATTCACACGTTTTTTTTTTTTTCTTTTTCTTTTTTTTATCTTTCATTCTTCTTTTGCATGGCATATTCGGAGCACGAGGATGAACCGGTGGAGGGAGGGCATATTCTAAATGAAGCGTTATGTTAAATTAAGATATATATTTTCTGCACTTCCCCTGCTTGGGGGTTGTCGGGCGGAAATTGGAGCTGCAGCACATGATACCCCGGGGGCACCTCTATGCCTGTCACTATATTTTGGTGTTCTGGTCTACTTACCCGTTTCTATGTTGATCAATGCTCATAAATTTACGATGCCGTATTCAAACAAATTGCCTACTAGTCTTGTACATGGTTCTAGCCATGTAGTTAACTATGAGCACGTATATATATATATATATATACGTATGCAGAGTGTAGGGACACCCTAAATACATAGCATAGGTACTTACTTGGACGCCATAAACCTCGTTTGTGTGGTGCATACCTAATTCGCTGTTGGTGGTAGTTGGCCGTGGATTAAATAGCTGCCTGGGTATGCAACCGTTGCCAGTGACAGGTACATATTGCGTGATAGTGACACAAATGTCTGGTGGGAGTTGGAATGTCCAATAGTTGAAACAACTAGCAAAAGGTGGGAGGTTGGGGGATAGTAGTAGTAAAGGTGAGATGTCAGCTCCAACGCAAGCAACAGTAATTGTCCATAGGCTTTATCATATATATCTGCCTACATGGGGAAAGGCCAAACGCACGTAAATTTTACTATCACGCAGAGTTCAACAAGGCAAAAAGCATAATATACAAAATACAACTAGAAAAAGATACAGTATTATATAATATGATAGCCAACACCCAAGCTATGCAAGTGGACGCATTATGCAAATCTATTTTTAGACACAACCCCCAATTGAAGTATGATTAGTGGAAATGGTTTCGCTGTTACTGCGTGAACCAGTCGGCGGTTTTGGCAGATGCCAGATAAGAAGCATCTTGCGCAACCGCTATATCCCATCCTGGGTGACTCGAATGGGTTCTCGTAATTTACGATAGAATGAGGTGTACACGTCGGTTGCCAACTACGAATCGATCAATCAATTGCTATATCGTTGTCAGTCAAAGCTCCTCTTCTTTAACAAGGTCAGCGCTGCAACCCCGGACCGAACTTACTAAATTTCCTTTGGCGCCAGCAAGTCTGCCTGATACAGCCAATGGTTGTCCTTTTCTTCGGCTTCTAGCCAGTCGTAAGGGAATTGGACGAGGTGACCTTGTATCATATTGCAGCATTCCTCTGCGTCCTCACGACTTAGCACATCGTATGGGAAGGTCGGCCCACGTCGACTGCCCTTAGTAGTGGCTCGTCGGCGACGCTTCGTCGAGTTTTGATTATATATAGTGCTCTCACCATTCGACCCCGGCGCTGACTTTTCGGACGCTGAGAAGGTTGTCCGTCGATCCTGCTTCTTATCATTCTGCGTTTCTAGATGCATGCCGTCCGGTTGTCCATCCAAAGTCGGGAAAGGAACATCTCCAGAGGGCTGGACGGGAGAAGACGTCTCCAGCGACTGCTTAGAAGTGACCTTCTCTGTTTCGAGGCGAAGTTCGCCTTGTCCCGCATCTCCTGGCTGATCTGAGCCAGACAGTGCTATTTTCTCATTTACTGTCTCTAAGCCTCCATTGGTATCACGGTCCTTGGGGTCCCTTTCATATCCTGTGGACGTCTTCTCCGTGTGCATTTTCTCCAAGATAGCCGGACCGGCCGATGCAATAGCCGGTGCTGCAATACCAGCTGTGGCACCGCCAATCTCCGTCATTCGGGGTTTCGTCCCATCATGTTCGCCCTTGTCGCCAAACATGCTGTCTGCAAACCTTTGAGCGTATTCGTCGAATTCGTGATAGTCCTTCCATGTGGACACTTCGCTATCTGGCATGCATCGAAATACCCGACGGTAAAGAACAGTGTTGTTCCTCGCCACCCTAGTCCAGATGTCATCCCAAAACGTAGGACTGAGCGGATCGCGCATACAATTCTTGTCGATTTTTGCTGCTATGATATCGGTAAGTAGAGGGTTTGAAGACTCGGAGCTCGGCCGTCCGGAGTCCTCGAGACGAACGGCCGGCCCTGCGATGTCTATATCATCAACGACTGGAAGAACAGCATGCTGCGCGCCAATTGGCAACTGGCTTGATCCATCAGAAGTAGCAGGCGGGAGATCATCGTTCCCTTTACCAGAGGTTTGATCTTCTTTAAGAGCCATTGTCCCGTTCGAGCTATTGGGCGCGGATTTGGCCGGGGGTTTCGCCGGCTGGCCAGACCGATAGAGGACGACCTCACGGCCATTGAGAACGACTGAGTCGCGCCCTAGGTCTTGCCCTTTTTCTTGCGCATCTTTCCAGTGATCTGCCCCGTAGCCTTCCACGTCTTTATTGTGATTAGCCTGTCGGTGGTGAGGGCCCCGTTTAAGAGATTTGCCTTTTGAAGAGCCAGAGCCAGAGGACGAAGAAGATGACAAGGAAGGTCTTGAATTTTCGGGATCTAGAGTATCGTGATTGAAGCTTCTAGTAGGAGAAAGGTTGGGCTGTGAATAATGCGCGCCGGATCGAGCTTGAGCTGAGCTCTCTGCGTTTGGATATTCGTAGTCATCATCGTACATTTGATCCATCTCGGCCTCGAATTGGGTCGCAGCACTCAAATCCGCACCTCTGTCCTCCTCAGTGATCGCATCTACATCTAAACCTAGATGTTCCCGCATAAGCCTCATTCGAAGGGTGTGAGCAAACCGCCCGACGCGGTAGGGTTCACCACCCATCGTAGACCACATCATATCCGTATCCCGCACAATGCAGGCCGTCTCAGAGTCTCGGTTGCCCAACATAGATCTCTCGTTGATATTTGCGGATCCGATTAAAGCAACTCGGTCATCTACAACGATAGTCTTCGCATGGATATAGAGTTGCTCTGTGACCAGCGCGTTCTTCTTGCCCATGTGACCCCAAGTCCGCAAGCTGAAGAAGGAAATGTAATCCTCGGGGTTTATACCCGCCGCCTCGAGACGGCCAAATATGGAATGCGGACCTCTGCATATACTTCGATACTGAAACTGCATGATCAACCTCACACTGCTTCCCTCGGCCTGGTCCACGGTGTTTTGGAAACCAGGCATGAGGGGAATCAGAATGCAACATCGCCATTCCTCGTCATTTCGGTGCGCCCTTAGTATGCGCTCGACGAGGGCATCCCCGATACGGTTAACAACCTTTGTATTTAACGTTTCGGTGCTTGTGACGAAGAATTGGTTCTCCATATATACAAAGTGTTCAGACTCCTCGATAAGCTTGACATAAGCGGTCTGAATACTGTGTTCTCTAAGATCTTTAGGGAAGCCGAGGGACCAGTCACCTGCTGAACGTAGCATTTGGACCTCACAGGTACCGGACAAGCCGAGACCAGCGAGGTCAGAATCATTGGCGTCTGGTGGAGGGAGGAGGAAGGGTGTAGGTCGTGTAGGTTTTCGCTCACGTCGAAGGTAGTTCCACCGTTGCACAAAATGGCGCGTGAGGTCTCTTGCTGGTTGCCCAGTGACTTGCATCGAGATATCATGCCAAGGCATTCGTGGTATTCTACTCCTGTCGTACATTTCGGCATAAGGTTCATCTAACTTGAAGAAGTCTAGCACTCTAGGATTTGAGTAGTCCTTGCCAGGGAAAAGCTGGCAATGCTCACCATCACGAGGAACATCGTCATTAGGTTCCATGCCTGTAGGCCGATCGTCATTAATCGGGTGCTGCGGGTTGTCCCATCGACCGAAGCACAAGTCGATGCCACCAATGAAAGCAACATCATGATCCACAATACACAACTTCTCGTGGTGGGCATAAAAGAATTGGTTCTTCTTCAGTTGGTTAGGCGACCTCAGGACCATGATATTGTCGTGCAGGTTCAGAAGGGAAAACTTGGTATACTCCGAGTCTATCGGGATGGCTTGTTCAACATTGCGGTAGACAATGACAAACACCTTGACTCCTTCCCTAGCTTTTCTCTGAAGCAAGCGATCGAGCCGCCATTTCTGACTAATACACGCCGGTCGACGCATATAAAGTTCCGGGCTCAGCCACCAGTCGTGTATATAGATGACGTCCTGGGCCATGCTAATGGCACGCGAAACATTCCACATGTAGTCTCGTCCATCAACCAACCACTGGGCAAACGCGTTTCTCCTTACCGGGGCGAAACTGCCAAACCGGTGGGGTTGGTGCCACTGAGTTTGCTTTAGCATATCCAGTACCGACTGCTCAAACTGCCGCAGAATAGTCTGGTTGCGGGAGAATAATTTGATCTTTCTCTCTGCGGTGAAAAGTTTGAGTGAATGATGTTTTTCGGGTACATCTTCGTCGGTATAATGAGCAATCTCTTTACCCTTCTCCTTTTCTGTGTTTCCTTTGATGATCTTGCCAAAGCGTCTCAGCTTGCTCTTCTTGGACTCTACTCGAAAGAGAGGATCAATCAAGTAAACATCATATATATTCATGGTAGCCGGAGACTCGACGACGGCAATGTAATTCTGGCGGACTAGAAACCATTTTCGAGAATGCCTCGCTATTACCTTTTGGGGCGTCAACACCCGCCTGAAATCGATGCCCTTCGTAGACTGGATGTGCAAATAACACTCTTTTCCATGAAAGTTGCCTTCTGCCGCCAATCGGACACCAAGAGCAGACAACTCCAGAAATTTGCAGAGCCGATTGCTGTCTGGTCGAAACATGAGCCAGTGTGTCATGTCTTGGAGATATTTTTCCAAGGTTCTACGTTGCTTTTCAATGAACCGCCTTTGTAAAGCAGCTGCGTTCTGAGGGTTGAGCCCAGACCCTTCCCGACCCTCTCCTAGACCAGAAGATTGTCGACGCGGTAGAAAGGTATTCATACGAGACTTCTTTCTGCCTGTGTTAGGCCGCCTATCGATGTCACTCGCTGTGGCTTCCGCTGCGGTTCCCTCTCCAGCAGTTACTTCGGCCGCGGTCCCTTCGGCCGCAGTGTCGTCTGCTCTAGCACCGTGTGCCCTCTCATCCTCATCTGACTCGTCCCGGTTCTGGTACGACCTGAGATATGGGAACGCCTTTCTGGGGAAGGCAGGTTGCTTGGGGCGGCTACGCTGGTTTGGACCGGTCGGCAATGATCGGTCATTTTTTAGCGATAGACGATACTTCCAATGCATGTTCCAAATCTCTCGAACGCTACGAGTAACTGTCCAAGTCATCCGGCTGTTCCCGTTGCCATACTCCAGAGAGATAGTGAACAAAGAATGTCTCTCGCTCGTGCTATCCTCCGGGGAGCTATGGGTAACGCGTATCTTCAGCTGCTCGAGTAGAACCGGGATACGCTTATTACCATGTTCGTCCCGCTGCAGCATGCTAGCAAGAATCACGACGGCTGGTGTGACAGCACGTAGCTCGGAAATGAGCTCAGCCGACTTGTAGAAGTCAAACTGGTCGGTCCTTTTCTTGCCCAACATCTTCAGTGTATGCTTGACCTGCTTCCACCTCTGGGCGCCAAAAGTGGCGGCTCTCTCGGAGCTTAAGAAGGGCCTCCTCGGTGGACCGAGGGCCTCCCCATCAGATGCAGCACCGGCACCGAACATCTCAGAGATTCGTCGGCGGTGGCCGGGGGTTCGAACCTGGGGGCCCTCGGCTTCTTCCGCGGTGGCATTGCCATTTCGTTGGGTACCTATCCAGGAATTGCCACGTCGCCAAGCGGGCCTCCTCCTCGCTAGCTGGTCGCGACCCTCCCCTTCGGATAAGCCAGTCCGGTGCTCAGCAGCGTCAGGCATAGTAGAGCGCCTCACGAGGGTCTGGAAGCGGCCGCTCATGCTCGGCGATCCGATTTCATCTGGCTGGCGAGGGGTATTGGGCGCGGTAAAGACATCGAGCTGCTTCAGACGCCGCTTCATTCTTTTCCTCTTCTTCATCTTCGGGGCTTCTCTCTGCTGTGCCTCGTCGCCGCTCTCCTCCACATCAGCATCGCTGCCCTGTTCTTCATCCAGGGTATCGGCCATATGATAGGACCTGTTCAATACGGGCGAGCTGCCGGCCGAGGCGGCCCCCGGCTCCACCAAGCCCGGTGGTCTCGGCGGCTGAACGCCGCCCGTAGTGCCAAGCGTCGACTTTAATTTGGACATCCATCTCTCGCTGCGTGAGCGGTTCGTCATATCTGCATCGTCCCACGAGGCCTGCCGGGAGTGTGGTAAGCGAGGGACCTCTAGCACGGTGTCGGTGTCAATGAAATGCACGCTTCGCCGGCTGGGCGAGGCGGGCTCATCGAGGACATTCTCGTCCTGGTCTTGCACCCGGGGTACGAGGTTGTTTCGCCTCGGGGAAGGCAGTTGAATAGGAGACGGGCGGCCCGGTGTGGCTGGATTCGAGGCATGGTGGGGGGGGTAAGACTGCTCGCGTGGTTCAGGCCCGCCTCCGTTCGAGTAGTCGTGCAACCCCCCGAGCTTCAGCTGCTCAGCTAGCTCGAGAATCTGAGAGTGGGATATGGGCAGGTCGCGGACCGGAACAGCGTCACGCTCACACGCGGGGGCAGAACTGGCGGAGGGGGACGGAACGGAGGCTGGCTGGTCGAGGTCGGCTGGCAACAATGTGGAGATCCCAGTGCTCCTCGTCATGGGCGAAACGGAGTCATCGCGATCGATGGGGGGCATCCTTCCCGGGGCGATGCCGGCAGAGGGGGCCGTCGTCGACGAGGGGGCGAGTGCAGGGCCGGTTCGGAAATAATCGACGAGTCGTCGTCGTTGTCGGTGGTGCCGTCGGTGCTCAATACATCAATGCATACCTTGCAGGGAGGACCAGTATCAGCGGGGCCGCTGGCGCGAGGGCGAAGACGGGAACGAGGACTGCACCGCAATGGTTGAAGACGTATCACGAGCGTGCAGGCGGTCCCGTCAAGGGAGACGGGTCGAGAAAGGGTTATCGATGACAGAAGTGCTGGCGGTGTGGTGGTGAGGCGGTGCGGACTCGAGGGAACTGGCACGCGCAAGACAACTTGTTGGTTCTCGGGCGCAACGCAGGCTCTAGGGTCTATTCATGGAACGCAAGCGTTGTTATAAGTTGAATCGGAGCATTGGAGGCATCGGAATGGTGATGTTTGGGATGCTTGGACCTGGACTGACTGCTGTGTCTCTCTCCCCTGACGCCGGCGAAATAAGGTTACCGCGCTGCAACCCAACCAGCACAAGCCCGGGCAGCTTAGTAAGTGCCTACCTAGTAGGTAGGTACCTAAGTAGGTACCGTACTGTAGTCTGGATTCGTCCCTAGTAGTACAGTAGTACCTAGTATGTACCTAGCGCAGCGTAGCATGGGCAGGCATAGATGGGCATATGCTCACAACGGTAGCCCACCTATTTTGGCCACTCTTTCTGGCTATTCTGGCCACCGTGGCGCCACTTAGAGCAGGGGACCATATCCCATTAGGGGCTGATTCGGCAGCACCCCCCTTGCAAGACCCGATGGGTCTTTATACCACCCCTACTAACAAGAGTAATATTATTATAAAAGCACGTATTTAAATCTTTAAGCTTTAAACATTGTTTCATTATTTTGTTAAAATAATAGCTTGAATTAAAATTTTATATATTTTAAAAATGTTTTATTTATTATTTATGTTTATAAAAAATATTTTAATTTTATTAATTAACAATATTATAAAACTTTATACAAATAAAAGTAAATTTTAACGTATAATAACTTAATATATTACTTATTACTTGTTATATTATTAAATAAATTTTAAACATATAAATTAATATTAAAGTTAAAAAAACCCTTTTATTATAGCTATAGTTTAAAAATAAAACTATTATATATAAAAAAAAAGACGTTTATAAAAAAGTCCGTACGTTTTAACTATACACTAACTATATATTTACTGTATATATAGTTATAAATTAATGGTTTATACGTAGCTTAGCTAGTAGTTACGCTATATACTAGCTATTACATTTACATTTATTACACCTATAGCTTTACTAGGGCAGCTTTATCTTATATACACTATATATATATTTAGGTGGATTTTATATAGCTAGTTTTTTTCTTTTTTTTCTTTTTTTGTAGATTTTTCGTACAATATAACATATATTATAAAAGCTTTGTTTTTAAAAATATATTAAATATAACAATTTAAAAATTATTTATTTAATAAAGTATTAAGACTACTTTTAAATATTTTTTTAATATTAACATAATAAAACTAAACTAACTAACGAACGTTATAAACGTTAAAATACCGCAATTTATAAAAAAACACACTAAAAATAAAAAAAAGGCTTAAAAGTAAATATACTTTAACAGATTTAGTTTTTAAAAGTTTATAATATATAAAAACCGAATTTTTAATATTAAAACAAAAATAAAATATTAGCTTAATATTTGTTATACTTAGCACACTTTTAAAGATAAAGCTTTTATAATATATACTATATTATATAAAAAATCTACAAAATAAAAAAATAAAAAAAAGAACAAAAACTAGCTATATAAAATCCACTTAAACATATGTGTAATATATATAAAGTAAAGCAGCCCTAGTAAAGCTATAGTAAGGTGTAAATGTAATAGCTAGTACATAGTATAGCTATTAGCTAAGCTACGTATAAGCTATTAATTTATAACTATTTTTCTTAAAAAAAAAATTTTTAGCTTGTTTATAAAACATATATAATATTTAAACAGCTAACTTTTAACTGTTTTTTAGTAAAAAAAAAATTTATTTTAAGTTTTTATTTATATAATGATCGTTAGGCCTTTTTTTTATTAAGTTATTATATAAGTTTTTTATATATTAAATTAATAATTTTTTCGTTAATATAGTTTATATATATTAACGCTTTATTACTTTTTTATTATTATATGCTTTATTTAGTTATACTTATAACTTTATTAATAGTTTTATAAAATTAAGGTTTATTTTATAAACTTTTTTTAATAGCGTTATATTATTTTTAAAGTTTTTTATAAAATATTATTTATTATCGATATTTTTTTAATTAACTTAATATTAAAGTTTATAATAGTAAATTTTTTAAGTTTATATTTTTTTTATTATAAACTTTTTTTTATTTTTAAGTTTTATAGTTTTTTTGGGGGGGATTTTTATTGTTTATTTTAAAAATAAATTATTAAAATATTTTTATAATTAGTTTATATAGTATTAATTTATAGCTTGCTAAAAAAGTAAAATATTAAACATAAATATAT